>JAJONR010005175.1:0-26640 GCA_029582245.1 Solanum etuberosum
TACTATCATACCTTGATGCCAAAAGCTCACAATAAATGGTGAATTTGGAGACATGATCTTGAAACCCTAGCCTCCTCCTCCTCGTCCTCCTTCTCCTCCCCCTCCTCCTCTTTTCCTCCTCCTCTTCCTTCTCCTCCTCCTCCTCGCCCTTCTTCTTCTTCTTCTTCTTCTTCTTCTTCTTCTTCTACTTCTTCTTCTTCTTCTTCTTTTAGAGAGAGAAATAATGGGGAAGAACTTTGATCAACTTTTGAGAATACTATCATACCTTGATGCCAAAAGCTCACAATAAATGGTGAATTTGGAGACATGATCTTGAAACCCTAGCCTCCTCCTCCTCGTCCTCCTTCTCCTCCCCCTCCTCCTCTTTTCCTCCTCCTCTTCCTTCTCCTCCTCCTCCTCGCCCTTCTTCTTCTTCTTCTTCTTCTTCTTCTTCTTCTTCTACTTCTTCTTCTTCTTCTTCTTTTAGAGAGAGAAATAATGGGGAAGAACTTTGATCAACTTTTGAGAATACTATCATACCTTGATGCCAAAAGCTCACAATAAATGGTGAATTTGGAGACATGATCTTGAAACCCTAGCCTCCTCCTCCTCGTCCTCCTTCTCCTCGTCCTCCTCCTCTTTTCCTCCTCCTCTTCCTTCTCCTCCTCCTCCTCCTCCTCCCCCTTCTTCTTCTTCTTCTTCTTCAAGATTTAGAGAGAGAAATAATAGGGAATAACTTTGATCAACTTTTGAGAATACTATCATACCTTGATGCCAAAAGTTCACAATTAATGGTGAATTTGGAGACTTGTTCTTGAAGCCCTAGTCTCCTCCTCCTTCCCTCCTCCTCCCCTTTCTTCTTCTTCTTCTTCTTCTTCTTATTATTATTATTATTATTATTATTATTCTCCTTCTCCTCCTCCTCCTCCTCCTCCTCCTTCTTCTTCTTCTTCTATTGGGGAAGAACTTTGATCAACTTTTGAGAATACTATCATACGTTGATGCCTGATTTAATGTTTCAAGTATACCTAATCCAATTCTAGGTTCAAACGATCGTTATTCAGTATAAAATCCAACGAAGAGTTGGAGTCGAACCCACAGGGAGCAGAACATGTCTAAAATTTAGTTATGAAGTTATAAAGTGGTCTATTCGGTTATAGGAATAGAATTTATCGAAAACATGCAATTAATTCGAAGGGAGTGACAACGAATGTCAGATGGGGGTTTAGAGTTTCAGGTATCAACTACAACACAAGTAAAATAGAAGAAATAATGAGATAGAGAGAAATTCTCGGGATGTGATCGATTACGGGTAAATTTCACTGTATGGGTAATTGAAATTACTAATAAATAGCTAAATATCAATGGTAGGCTAGGCTATAAGTAAGATAGTTTTCTCTCGAACAACTACCCCGATTCAATTGATTTCTTTCGAACATCAACAAGCTTCACAATTAAGAACAACCCACTCCTTAATTCACCCACTCTCTCGAGCTAGACGGGTAGAATCGGATTCAGGATTCACTCTTTCGAGCTAAATCCAAATTAACCCAATAACTACAATCATTAATCGAAAGCTTTGGTTCTAAAACTTCTCTCTCAAGCAAGCCCAGAACTCTATACTAGAATTGTATTTGCAACTACAATTCATAAATTTTAACACAGCTATCAATTAAATCCACTTCAATTAAGCATTAAAATCAGTAAATAACAATACCCATAAGCTAATTCAGCCCATAATCACATGATCACAACCCAAGAAATTAGGGTTTTAACTAAACATCATAAAAAGGGAAAAACTATTACCAACTAAATTGGCAATCAGATGGGTAAGAATCTCCAAGCTTTTACAATGTTTTCAAATGTGTAAATTCAAAGACCCACTTGCAAATCCTCAAAATTTATCAATAATTTCCTCAAAAACTAGAAGAAACAACTCTAAACATTGTCTGGGAACTTTGGGACACGCAGAACTATCCTCAACTTCCAGGACTTCTTCAAAATTCCTTTTAAAATCCAATTTATAGTTGCCTGCATTTTGGCCTGAAAGTTCACTCGGCGGTATAGATCGCGCCTCGCCGAGTGGTTCGGCGATCCACCGATTGTCCTCTTCCATCGCCATTTTGCATTGGCCTTCAGCATCTCAGGTCCTGTAAATTTGGGCGATCAAAGTTTCCATCGTGGAGTCGATCGGCGATTCGCCGACAGCCCATTTCTGTCACCAACTTGGTTCTTCCCCGGGGATAGAGTGCTGAAACTTTGGGCGAGCTAAAGAACCACTCGGCGGTGCGCCGAGTGGTCTTGGCGATCAGCAGGATCGCATTTTCTTCACTTCTTCAGCTTTTTAGTTCCTTTTTGTCCGGTCATGTCCTCGCCTTGCTCCTTAGCCTTAATAGCTGCAAATCATCACTTTAACATCAGTTTAAGGCATAAATTAGGCATTTGAGGATACTTATGCTGTCAAAACAAACCCAAATGAGTCGAAATCTCGGACTCATCAAAACCCCCAACTTAAACTTTTGCTTGTCCTCAAGTAAAATTCAAGATCAATCAGTTCAATAAGGATGTCTACAAACAATGCTGCATAAGACTCAACATAAATGCACAAAAAAAGATTCAAACTACTCATGCAATGAACAATTGTGCACTCAAAGTTTCAAATTGTGACTTACCATCATCAAGTGTACTCAAGCTCACGATGCTTGCTTCAAATGCAAGTACAAGCTCAACAAAGGTATTCAAATTCCCTCACAACAAAGATGATTCCATATTCACACAAACTTTCTTAACAATTTAAAGTCTTGGAATCACATACAACTCTCACACTCACAAAGATGAACACATGCATGACTCCACCCATAGGCTTGCCCTTATTTTCCAATCAACATTCGTTTCAGCTCACTCAAGATCAAAAAGGTCTTTTTAAGGCTTGTAATGAGGCTGAGTGCAAAGGTATGACAATTTAGGCTTAGTGGCTTCTACCTTCATGAAGTATGGCTTGAAAATCATTTTCTCCTTTTCTTCCTCATTCAAACATGATCATAATCCACCTCATTATTCAACTAGACATGAATCACCGGATACCCCATTTCTTTTGCTATTTTCACCTCTTTATTTCACAACTTTTTCTCTTTTTCAGTCTTTTCTTTTCTTTCTTCTTTTGCATTTATTTTTCTCTTTTCTTTCTTTTTTATATGGAGGGGTTCATTATTTTTCCAAACAATCCAACTTGGGGGAATATTTCTCACTTCTTGATTCTCCTTTTTTTTCACCACACCCCCAACTTAGGCTTTTGGCCTAAGTTGGCTATTCAAACAAACCATTCATCATGAAAGTTATGGGTGAAGGGTTAAAGGGAGGTCACAATTGTTCAAGTTTCTTCCAAGAAAAGGTTAGGCTCAAAAGGTGCCAAGCAAGGTTCACACATCTCACAAGGTTGGCCACAAAGAGGTATGTTGTCAAATAGGCTCACTCTTTAAATTTTTTGCCTAAGATCATGTCTATTGCTTGCATCACTCAATCAATCGAACCAACAGGGTAAATTCTAGGTGTCATCATGCACAATGTTCAAAGAAACCTCACCACACAAGGCATTGATACAATTACCAAAAAAGACTCTACACTTTCTAGCTAGCCCGTAATGTTCATCACAAGATTCGACAACCGGCTAGTCACAACAAGATGCTTAAAGTTCACATATTGCCTATGTAACTTTGTTTGCCTCATCGTAGTCGCACATTCATTTTGTCCAATTAAGAGCACTATTCAAGTCATCGGTATTGACCACAACCGACACTCAAATTTGCACAAGAATAGCCACAATCACACACAAAAGAGGTGGCAAAATTTTAAAATTTGGTTCAAAACTATTTTCTATCAAAACAATGGGCCACAAGCTAAGAACAACCGCAGTACCACAACCAAGATATGTAAATATAAACCAATATCCACAAAACAGCCTACAAAAGAGGTAGGTATGGAAATACCTCACCCCACCAACAAAAAAAAAGTAGTTGTCCTCAAATGCAACTAAAAATAGAAACAATCAATAAAAATAACAAAGAGGGAGGGGAAAGGTCATCCTGCTAGGCTAAGCCTGGGGTGAAGTCTGCATGTCTGTCGCTCCATCTATCTGGGCATCAGTGCCAGGTATCACATCAGCCTTTGCTCCACTGGAGCCCACCATCAAAGTATCCTGAAGTGATGCTTGTCGTGCAGTCTTAAACATAACACCCTCCAAGTTCACCAAATCATCATAGACAGCCTCCTTCTGCTCACCTTGCTGCTCTTCATCCGTCTCAACCTCAGAATTAGCGTCAGCGTCATCAGCTCTAACCTCATCTCCGATCGTAGTTGCTGGAGGCACATTTGAGCAGGCTGTAATATCTGCACTTGGGTCATCTGGGATCTCCACCATCCCAAATATTGAGGTAAAATCAGTGGACTTCAGCTGGTCCTCATCCTTTCTCAACCCAATAATATCGGCCTTCAAGGCCGTCACCTCATCAGTAGCTCCCTGCCCTCTCTCACATACCTCTACTGTCGCCGTAAGGGCATCAATTGAAGCTCGGAGAGGTGTCAAAGAAGCAACAATGGCTCTCTCGATTATCCCAGGAACCGCAGCCTCTAACCGGGAGGCATGCGTATCAGCAGACTTGGCCAGATTCCCCATCTTGAACAACATCGCCTGGGTGATCGGAGGTCGGGATGCAGAAGTAGCAGTAGCAGCAGATCTATGGGGAGGGGGTGCAACAGAAGTATCCGGAGTGTCGGAAGGAGTGGAGCTGGAAGTACCTGAAGGCCTGGTGGCCCGAGTAGGCAAGACTGCCTCTGCAGGTAGTGTGTCAATATCAACCTCCGGGAATGTGTCCATCGGGGTTACTCTCTTCCTTTCAGCCTCATCCCTATAGTACTCGGCCTCAATACAACGGATGTCAGTAGAGGAAGTAGGTGTCACCTCCATATCCTTCTTCTCATCTTGAGGAACACAGGCCCGTCTGCACAGTTCGGTGATCAATACCGGGAAGGGGAGAGACGTCTGGCACTGCTTGGCCCTCATGGCTATCTCTTGCTCAATCAGCAGTCCTAGATTTAACTTCTGGTGAAAAATGATAGACCCTAAGCATGCTGCCTTTGGGTGTCACAAGATGGATTCATTTTGGGATGGCATGATAGTGCTGCTGATGAACCCGAACTAGTATCTTGCAGCCACGTTCAAGTTCTTCTTCTCTAGTTGTGCCCCTGCCTCTATCCACCTCGGGGTGGCATCAGATATAAGGGGTGCCAGCCAAATCTTCAGGTCCTCCAAGGTCCTTCTCTGGATCAGATCGATGTATTGGTGCATGAAATAATAAGTGCATCCTAGGACAACATTGATGTCAGAACTGTCACACTTCACCTTTTTGCCTCGAACCATGAGAGAATAAACCGTCTTGAACATGTTGGCCTTCTTCTTCCCCTTAGGGACCAGCTCACCATAATCTGGATAAAACTCCCGGACCCAATTGGAAATGTAGGGACCCCGGGGTTTAGTGAAAATCTCGAACTTATGGAATTTGAGAGTGTTCCATATCTCTGGATACTTGTCCACCACACCATCTGTGGACAATATCTTCTCCTCTAATATGGTCCTCAATCCCTCGACCTTTAGTCTGTTGAGAGACCGGGGATGAGGACCCTGTACTGGTGGCGCCGGGACCACCGTCTGTTCTGGAGCTGCAGCTGGAGGGGGAGTCTGAGGCACCAGGATCCTAGACGGATCATTTGTTGATTTGGAGTGTAGCTCTACTCTCCGGGCCTGTAATAGTTGGTCATCCTCAGGCTCAGAGATTGAAGCCTAAGAATCCTGTGAATCCCCCTCGTTGTCTGATGAAGTGAGGTGTGTCTCGTAGACTCCCTCACTGTCGGAGCTGTACTCTGGTGTCTCAACCACGCGCGCCTTGCCCTTGCCTTTTCCTCCCTTGGTAGGTAGTTTTTCTACCTTTTCTCTGCATCCTCATTTATAGTGATCCCTCGTGCCCGCTTTCGGGGCGGCATGTCTCTTCCAGAAACCTTTGGTCTAGCAATTCCTGAAAACAACACAGAAAAACCTTAGAAAACTTTCTAGAGAAAGTGCAGAAAATTAGTTACGGAAAGACTCACCGAACCGTTCGGCGAGTTGCTGAATCACTTTGGCGAGCCATGTCGGGCTCGCCGAAAGTTCCTGCAAAAAAGTTTCAAAAACTTAAAGCTAGTTGGTGATGTCCAGGGCCTTTCGGCGCATCGCCGACACCAATCGGTGGACTAGAAGTAGTCCGCCGAAAGTTACAGTGTATTTTAAGGGAATAGGAGCGCAGAAGGGTGATCAAGAAGGACTTTCGGTGAGTCACCGAGTAGACTCGGTGAGTCACCGAGTGAACTCGGTGAGCACATGCGTATCGCCGAAGGTTACATACCACAAACTCAACATTTAGAGAAATTAAGGGTGATCTAGGGGGACTTAGGCGAACCGCCGAACCAATCGGCGAGCTCTACCCAGCTCGCCAAATGGCCCTTCGTGCCAGTTTTCAACCCTTTTCAAAATTCAACCCGCAACCCACGAAAACAAAATTAAACGCATACACTATGAAATTAAGGTCAGACCCATACTACCCATGCCTTTGGGGTACTCAGACTTCCCCTGATTTGGCCAAAATTAGCCATTTGACGTCTTTTGTCCTTAAGAATGATGTCAACCGCTCAATCATTGGGTAAAATATGTAATTTGGCACAATCCAGGGTTACTCAGACTTCACCCCACTAGACCCAACACAAATTTAGTACAACCCAACAATTTAAACACGATTTCAATAAGCAAAGACACAAGACTCGATCATTTACGAATAATTAGGCACAAAAGCAATTCATTATGGTCAATCCAACAGTTAAACAACGATTACCCACCAATATTTAACAACAAATTACCACTTGCATTCGAGTTCAACCACATATAGAGTTTGGGGTTCGGAAAAACCAACCTTTTATGCCGAAATAAGATTTGTAAAGCTAGGCGAATTCCAAACGGTACGAGAGAAAAAATGCAAAAAAAATACAAAATATCTAATATAGGTTGTGACAGTATGAGAGTTAAAAATGATAGAAGATGAAGGAATTTGAAATTTTAAACCGTTTGGCCTTTAAAACCTTTCAGTTCGCGCTCCATTCGGTGATATAAGTCGAGCTCGCCGAACCACTCGGCGACGCGTCAAATGGTATGTTAGCTCGCTGAGTTTTACAGAACTCCCAGCAATTTTGGGGGTTCCAACGGCGGACAAAGTCGGGCTCGCCGACCTATTCGGTGAGTCACCGACTGAGCTTCTAGATCGCCGAGTTTTATAGAATTTCCCATCAAGCTGGGTGGTTTCAACGGCGGTCCAAGTCGGGCACGCCGACCTGTTCGGCGTGTCGTTCACTGGATTAATGGCTCGCCAAATTTCCCATTTTCCAACACTCTTCACTTTTCAACCTGCAAAATAAACACCCATTATTTAAAAAATAAGATTCAAAACATCAAAGACTTGAGTTGCCTCTCAAGAAGCGCCCTATTTAACGTCGTGGCATGACAGAAATACCAATTCAAATTTCATTTTTAGGGTTTGCCATTGTGTCTCTAGGCAACCCTCCTTTTGTCCTTGGGTTTAGATGAGTCGAGATTTGAACCATCTGTATTTCTAGCTGTTTGATAGAGACTGAATGAGAAGACCGCCTGATTGAGAGTTGAGAGACGTACTTCTTCATCTCTTTCAACACTTTGTCTGAACCTTCGACCTTGTTGAGAATGCGTGAGAGCATGTCTTCCGTCCGGACATTCTCTGAGTCAGGCCTTAGTTCTTTAGGCTTTTGACGCTCATGAGGTGGGATGTACCTATCCTTGTCACCTTCTCTTTCCTTCCAAGTGGCGTTACAATCACACAATTCTCTGTCACGATCTCTCCATCCATCATCTCTGTTCCAACCCAAATTTCCACCCGGCCTTTGATAATTTTGATGAAAACCTCCTCCTTGATTTGCAAGGAAATTTACTTCCTCGTTGTACAACGCTTCAAATTGTGCCTCCTCGGGGTTTGCTCCACCAACACCTACAACATTTACACTTTTCAACACACTACCCATCACATTTTTTGACAATAAATCCAGTTGGGTCATCATTTTTGCCATGTTTTCGTCTCTCTCTTGATCCTTCTCGATCTTCTCCTTTGTCATTCCAATGGTGAGAGGATACAGTTGGTCCTCACGAGTGTACCATGCTCTATTGAATTTTGATCTAGGAGTTGAGATGCGACATCCCAAGGCTGTTGCATTATACCACCGGGTTCAAGTTGATCAGCAACTCCTTTGTTCACCGAGTCAAGACTCCTGTAAAAATATTGCAACAAGACATCATGGGGCAGTCCATGAGTTGGGCACTGAAGTAATAGCTTCTGAAACCTCAGCCACGTCTCATGGATTGGTTCTTTTTCCAAGCGTTTGTACCCTTGAATGCTATCCCTTATGGTCATCATCCTTGATGGGGGAAACTACCTCACATAGAACGTAGCAGTCAACTTATCCCAAGTGGTAATGGAGTTTCTCGGAAGATCAGCCAACCACTTTGTGGCTTCTCCCATCAAAGAGAATGGAAATAGTCGAAGACGGACCGATTCTTGAGAAATGTTCTTGAATGAGAAAGGTCCACAAACGTCAACGAAATTTCTAACAGGCTCATGGGGATCCTCATGAGCCAGCCCTCCAGACAATCCTTTCAATTGTAGGAGCTGAAGCATTGTGCTAGTGATGTGAAAAACAACGTTCCCTTCAGCAGGAGGTAGGCGTATAGCTCCGACACCACCCAATTGGATAGGTTCGTTAACGTCATTCAAATTACCTATATCGTCTTGGTGGCTCACTTGGCTACCATTGCTCCCGTTTACGCTCATTTCTTTGTTTGTTCAACACAACCAACACAAACACAAGAAACATAAGTCGATTCAACTATAACACAAAAAGAACACAATTCAACTTCAATAATAGAATTTCAAACAACACCACTCTCCGGCAGCGGCGCCATTTTGATTTAACGTTTCAAGTACACCTCATCAAATTCTAAGTACAAACGATCGTTATTTAGTATAAAACCCAACAAAGAGTTGGGGTCGAATCCACAGGGAGTGGTACGTGTCTAAAATTCAGTTATGAAGTTATAAAGTGGTCTATTCAGTTATAGGAATAGAATTTATCGAAAACATGCAAGTAATTCTAAGGGGGTGACAACGAATGTCAGATGGGGGTTTAGAGTTTCAAGTATCAACTACAACACAAGTTAAACAAAAAAAATAATGAGATAGAGAGGAATTCTCGAGATGTGATTGATTACTGTTAAATTTCACTGTATGGGTAATTGAAATTACTAATAAATAGCTAAATATCAATCGTAGGCTAGGCTATAAGTAAGATAGTTTTCTCTCGAACAACTACCCCGATTCAATTGATTTCTTTCGAACATCAACAAGCTTCACAATTAAGAACAACCCACTCCTTAATTCACCCACTCTCTCGATCTAGACGGGTACAATCAGATTCAGGATTTACTCTTTCGAGCTAAATCCAAATTAACCCAATAACTACAATCATTAATCGAAAGCTTTGGTTCTAAAGCTTCTCTCTCAAGCAAGCCCAGAACTCTATACTAGAATTGAATTTGTAACTACAATTCATAGATTTTAACACAACTATCAATTAAAACCACTTCAATTAAGCATTAAAATCAGTAAATAACAATACCCATAAGCTAATTCAGCCCATAATCACATGATCACACCCCAAGAAATTGGGGTTTTAACTAAACATCATAAAAAGGGAAAAACTATTACCACCTAAATTGGCAATCAGCTAGGTAAGAATCTCCAAGCTTTTACAATGTTTTCAAATGTGTAAATTCAAAGACCTACTTGTAAATCCTCAAAATTTATCAATAATTTCCTCAAAAACTAGAAGAAACAACTCTAAACACTGTCTGGGAACTTTGGGACTCGTAGAACTATCCTCAACTTCCAGGAATTCTTCAAAATTCCTTTAAAATCCAATTTATAGTTGCCTGCATTTTGGCCTGAAAGTCCACTCGGCGGTATAGCTGAAAGTCCACTCGGCGGTATAGCTCGCGCCTCGCCGAGTGGTTCGGCGATCCACCGATTGTCCTCTTCCATCGCCATTTTGCATTGGCCTTCAGCATCTCAGGTCCTGTAACTTTAGGCGATCAAAGTTGCCATCGTGGAGTCGATCGACGATTCGCCGACTGCCCATTTCTGTCACCAACTTGGTTCTGCCCCAGGGATGGAGTGCTGAAACTTTGGGCAAGCTAAAGAGCCACTCGGCGGTGCGCCAAGTGGTCTTGGCGATCAGCAGGATCGCATTTTCTTCACTTCTTCAACTTTTTAGTTCCTTTTTGTCCGGTCATGTCCTCGCCTTGCTCCTTAGCCTTAATAGCTGCAAATCATCACTTTAACATCAGTTTAGGGCATAAATTAGGCATTTGAGGACACTTATGCTGTAAAAAAAAAGCCCAAATGAGTCAAAATCTCGGACTCATCAACACCCCCAACTTAAACTTTTGCTTGTCCTCAAGTAAAATTCAAGATCAATCAGTTCAATAAGGATGTCTACAAACAATGCTGCATAAGACTCAATATAAATGCACACAACAAGATTCAAACTACTCATGCAATGATCAATTGTGCACTCAAAGTTTCAAATTATGACTTACCATCATCAAGTGTACTCAAGCTCACGATGCTTGCTTCAAATGCAAGTACAAGCTCAACAAAGGTATTCAAATGCCCTCACAACAAAGATGATTCCATATTCACACAAACTTTCTTAACAATTTAAAGTCTCGGAATCACATACAACTCTCACAATCACAAAGATGAACACATGCTTGACTCCACCCATAGGCTTGCCCTTATTTTCCAATCAACATTCGTTTCAGCTCACTCAAGATCAAAAAGGTCTTTTTAAGGCTTGTAATGAGGCTGAATGCAAAAGTATGACAATTTAGGCTTAGTGGCTTCTACCTTCATGAAGTATGGCTTGAAAATCATTTTCTCCTTTTCTTCCTCATTCAAACATGATCATAATCCACCCCATTATTCAACTAGACATGAATCACCGGATACCCCATCTCGAGCTAGATGAGTAGAATTGGATTCAAGATTTACTCTTTCGAGCTAAATCCAAATTAACCCAATAACTACAATCATTAATCGAAAGCTTTGGTTTTAAAACTTCTCTCTCAAGCAAGCCCAAAACTCTATACTAGAATTGCATTTGCAACTAAAATTCATAGATTTTAACACAGCTATCAATTAAACCCACTTCAATTAAGCATTAAAATCAGTAAATAAAAATACTCATAAGCTAATTCAGCCATAATCACATGATCACACCCAAGAAATTGGAGTTTTAGCTAAACATCATAAAAAGGAAAAAACTATTACCTACTAAATTGGCCATCAGCTGGGTAAGAATCTCCAAGCTTTTACAATGTTTTCAAATGGTTAAGTTCAAATACCCACTTGCAAATCCTCAAAATTCTTCAATAATTTCCTCAAAAACTAGAAGAAACAACTCTAAAAACTGTCTGGGAACTTTGGGACTCGCAGAACTATCCTCAACTACCAGGATTTCTTCAAAATTCCTTTTAAAACCCAATTTATAGTTGCCTGCATTTTGTCCTGAAAGTCCACTCGGCGGTATAAGTCACGCCTTGCCGAGATATTCGGTGATTCGCCGATTGTCCTCTTCCATCGCCATTTTGCATTGGCCTTCAGCATCTCAGGTCCTGTAACTTTGGGCGATCAAAGTTGCCATCACGGAGTCGATCAACGATTCGCTGACTGCCCATTTCTGTTGCCAACTTGGTTCTTCCCCAGGGATGGAGTGCTGGAACTTTGGGCGAGCTAAAGAGCCACTCGGCGGTGCGCCGAGTGGTCTTGGCAATCATCAGGATCGCTTTTTCTTCACTTCTTCAGCTTTTTAGTTCCTTTTTGTCCGGTCATGTCCTCGCTTTGCTCCTTAGCCTCAATAGCTGCAAATCAACACCTTAACTTCAGTTTAGGGCATAAATTAGGCAGTTGAGGACACTTATGCTGTCAAAACAAATCCCAAATGAGTCAAAATCTCGGACTCATCAATGCCAAAAGCTCACAATTAATGGTGAATTTGGAGACTTGATCTTGAAACCCTAGCCTTCTCCAAAAGCTTACAATTAATGGTGAATTTGGAGACTTGATCTTGAAACCCTAGCCTTCTTCTCCTCCTCCTCCTCCTCCTCCTCCTCTTCCTCCTTCTTCTTCTTCTTCCTCCTCCTCCTTCTTCTTCTTCTTCCTCCTCCTCCTTCTTCTTCTTCTTCTTCTTCTTCTTCTTCTTCTTCTTCTTCTTCTTCTTCTTCTTCTTCTTCTTCTTCTTCATCTTCTTCTTCTTCTTCTTCTTCTTCTTATTCTTCTTCTTTTTCTTCTTCTTCTTCTTCTTCTTCTTCAAGCTTTAGAGAGAGAAATACTGGGGAAGAACTTTGATCTACTTTTGAGAATACTATCATACCTTGATGCTAAAAGCTCACAATTAATGGTGAATTTGGAGAATTGATCTTGAAACCGTAGCCTTCTCCTCCTCCTCCTCCTCCTCCTCCTCTTTCTTCTTCTTCTTCAAGCTTTAGAGAGAGAAATATTGGGGAAGAAATTTGATCAACTTTTAAGAATACTATTATACCTTGATGCCAAAAGCTCACAATTCATGGTGAATTTGGAGACTTGATCTTGAAACCCTAGCCTCCTTTGATCAACTTTTGAGAATACTATCATACCTTGATGCCAAAAGCTCACAATTAATGGTAAATTTGGAGACTTGATCTTGAAACCCTAGCCTCCTCCTCCTCTTCCTCCTGCTCCTCCTCCTTCTTCTTCTTCTTCAAGCTTTAGAGAGAGAAATATTGGGGAAAAACTTTGATCAACTTTTGAGAATTTAGGAGAATGAGTTCAATTGGGTAATTTGGGGGTTAAAAACGTTTATATAGGGTCTAGGAAATGACATAGTATTGGGTTAGAATAACTATGAAATGACCCAAGCATCCCTCTTAAAATATCTACCGACTAGACCTACGGTCTGTATGTCCACTTACGGACCATCCTGGTGAGCTGTAGGTCAAGTACTGGGACCTTAAATTTTACCCACTTTTGACAGATCCAATGTACAGTCCGTTGGTCTTCCTACAGCCCGTACATGCCATCTGTCGTTCCCAACTTCGATCTTCAATTTTTTACTAAGTCAGGAACTCACCTACGAGACCTACAAATGACTCGTATATGGGATGAAGAACCGTCCTAGTTAACCGTAAAAAGTGTACTGAAACTTGACTTTCAAATTTTTTCACCCCTCTACCTATGGTTTAACCTACGACTTGTAAGGGCACCTACAATATGTAGGTTGGGGTCGTAGATACAGACACCAGCTATGAGAGTTTTGCATTTTTCCTTCTTTCCAAATCTAAGATTTTACAATATCCCATCCTTGGAAATATTCATCCTCAAATGAAACTCAAGACATCATAAGGAGAGTAGGAACTAGATCTAACATCCCAACATGAATGCACATATTTGAGGAGGAAAATCAACTCCAAGCTGAAGCATATTCAAAACACCATTTCATATGGCCTATATGCAACTCATATTCAAATGCACATAAACATGGAGAATCAAGTCAATTTATTTTCTCAAAAATCTATTTTTCATGAGTATGCATGCATGAGGAAATATGAGAATGACTAAGACATAAGGATGGACCATGATGAACTAAATACCTCAAGATAGAGTGGGGTCGGAGGAAAAGAGATGAGGATAACATGATTCCATATCGGCCTCGGCTTCCCAAGTAGAAATCTCAACTAACTGATTCCTCCAAAGAACTTTCACGGAAGTAACTTCTTTGTTTCTCAACTTACAAACTTGCCGGTTTAAAATTTCAATCGGAACTTCTTCATAAGAAAGATTCTCATTAACTCCCAAACCTTCCAAGGGAACTATGGATGTTGGATCTCCAACATATTTCTTCAATAGGGATACATGGAAAACTGGATGCACCAATGCCAAGTCATTAGGTAAATCAAGTTCATAAGCAACTTTACCAAAATGCCTCAAAATATGATATAGGCTCACATAACGGGGACTAAGCTTTCCTTTCTTTTCAAACCTTATCACACCCTTCATAGGTGAAATTTTCAAGTAAACCCAATCATGAACATAAACTTAAGATCTCTCCTTCTAATATCGACATAGGACTTTTGCCGACTTTGAGTTGTTTTCAACCTTTCTCTAATAAGACAAACTTTCGCCATAGCCTAATGTACCAACTTGTGACATATCAAGGCAAATTCACCAACTGCAAACCAACCTATAGGAGATCTACACCTCCTACCATAAAGAGCCTCAAATGGAGCCATACCAATGCTGGAATAATAGTTATTATTGTAAGCAAAATCAATCAAAGGCAAATGATCATCCCAATTATTCTTGGAGTCAATCACACAATCTCTTAACATAGGTTCAAAAGTTTGGATAGTACGCTGCGCTTGCCCATCGGCTTGCGGATGAAAGGTTGTACTAAGCATAACACGAGTACTAAGACTAGGCAAGATCTTGTTCCGTTATTAGTTAATTTGAATCGTCTCTTGTATCAGATGTGAAGGCTAGGCAAGATCTTGTTCCGTTATTAGTTAATTTGAAGAAGTCGATTTCTGAAAAAGCCATTGAGGCTTTCTACTAAGGGGGAGATGGTGTCCTTCGGTACCAAAGTTGGTCATGTATTCCGAATGTTTATTAGCTGAGAAATCATATTTTGATAGAACAACATGTAATTTTTAATTAATCTGATTATGGTATATAACAATCAAAACTTGAATCAGTAAATACCACATAGCAAGGTTTTTTTTTTTTTGATGATGATGATTTCGATGTTCAAAAAAATTAACATGGAATAGATTTTGATTATATTACATAGTTTAAGTAAAATATGAATTTATATATATGGTAACGATATAATATCTTTATCTTCTATTAATGTCAAAATCCTACATAGTAGGATTATAATTAAATTACAATTATTTAAGAAAAATACCATACAACAATCTGATCTATTATAGAATATTATTTTTTTTGTAAAAATCTTCATGTTCTTACTATAATATAGATATACATAAATGGAGCCTATCAAAATATATAGTGTGTATGTATATCAACCTGTAATGGGCATGGATGTGTTGAGTCGTGGGAATGAATAAAAGTAATTCTGATTGCAAATATTAATTTTTTTATAAAAATAATTAAATTTTAATGAATATGATCATGACATATAGTAATCAACACTTTACCACATAGCATATATATTTTTTGATGATCATGATGATTTTGAAGTACAAAAAAAATTAATATGGAATATATTTTAATTATATTACATAGTTTAAATAAACAAAGAATTTATATATATGATAAAAATATAACAAATTTATATTCTATTAATTTAAAAATTATGGGTAATAGGATAATAATTAAATTACAACAATTTAAGAAAAAGACAAAACAACAATTTGATTTATCATAGAATATTTTTAATGAAGGGTAAAAAGTCAATCAACATTATTTGTAAAAACTTCATGTTCTTACTATAATATAGATATAGACAAATAGAACCTGCCATAATATATTGTGTACATATATCAACCTGTAATTGGCCTTGATGCGGAGTCGTGGTAATAAATAAAATACTATATTTGAAAGTTTAGAATATTCATAAGAAGTTCCGTAAACCAAAAGGATAAAAGGAGCGATTCAAATCATAATCCTACCTACACAAAACTCAATTTTCATATTTGGAACATTTAACTTTTGATTAGTTTCATCAAATGGACTCATCCATTGGCAATGAAATTTATGTGTTTCCCCAAATTTGTAGTACTAAAAGAAGCCATATCGGTTCATCCATTTCAGGTAACACTTTTAATTTGGAGATTAATCTAATTGCTTATACTTGTGGTGACAACATTTTGGAAGAGTCCCACTTTAGTACTGCGTGTGGTACGTATAAATACAAGTCATTATCATGAGAAATTATTGACAGAGACCTTTCAGCATTTGATTTTCCTTATCTATTAGAAAAGGTAACGTGAGATGGTGTTGAAAATTTTTTGGAGAGCAAAGATAATGTGATCCACCAAATATTGGATTTTTCTCGTATGGTACAGAACGTTACACCTCTTTTTTAAGATGAGGATAAAGTTTGTGTGAGTCTGATGTTTGTTAAGAAAGCTTTTGTTCCTCCTCCTCAAGAAGCGAAAATTATTTTTAAAAAATATGAAAACATTTACAACAATACTTTGGAAAAATATTCGCAACGTTATCAAGGGATATATGGGACAGGGATTGTATGAAGAATTCCAATGCCTAAAAGGTCTCGTGGAAACAATGTGTGATTGAGATAGCTAATGGGAGAATCTGTTTTGATGAGAATTACGAAAATATACTAATAGAGAGTCTTTAACTGAGATAGCTAGGAAGGAATTCATGTTACTGGATGCAGTAAGATCAATAATGAATTTCTTACATAGGGTAGATTTTCATGAAAATGAATTGACAGATGAGTGTTCGATATGCATCAACATGTACTTACCTAGCTAGTTCAGAAGAAGATTCTGGTTGCATTGAGACTTGGCTTCTAAAGAAACAAAGTTGTCCGATGGTGTAGGTTCAAGTTGCTACCAACTGCGTAAAAATAAAAGTGCTCATCCCTTTTTGGTTATTCGTAGTTTTATTATTGTTGTTTTCAATTACCTTGTTATTCAAATTCTTAGTTGTAATTCAGGTAAAAATATATAAGTGTGTTTATGTGGGAAAGTGGTTTGTTTCAGCACCTGCCAACACTTTCAATATCACTAGTAACTATATTATCATATTCATATCATGAAACATTTTGGTATTCTCACAAAAAATTATGTAGATATAAAATGATTATTTTTAAAAAAAAATATAAACTTATGAGTCAATTTTTGTGTTTAAAAAATGTAAAATTATGATATGAAATTTTTGAATCAAACCTTTTGGAGAATTGAGATTTAATCTCATAATTTAAATTCATGCAATGAAATTGCATGTCTAAAACTTGATTTCAAATCACGAGATAAAATTATGTCCAAACACCTACTGCAATTGAATTAAAGCATTAGTCCAACAATATTAACTTTCCCTGCACAATTTTGCAAATAAAATCTATCTTCCTCGTTTGCTTCACTCGTATGGAATGCATGCATTATTTTGAATTCTGCTGCAACTCCTACTTTGTTCCATCACTTGAGAACCTATCAATTATTAATACTTGTGTTTATGTTCTCAAATTCGGAGAGTTAAATAAAGTCATAATATTTAGGAAAAAAATAGATCATGTAGGTTTTATATTTAGATCAAAACTCCTCGACCATATTCAATCATTAAAGTTTTACAACAAAACAAAAACAATACCTAGAACAAAAAGTAGTTCAAAATGTATAAAAATACATACTAAAAATTAGTCGATTCAGATTTAATGAAAAAAAAAAGAATCCTAAACCTAAAATGGATTCAAAGTGCATTTATGTATCCTAATGTAAATTTATTTATCTTTTTTCAAAGTATATGGCCATTGACATAGTAAGCCAACAAGGCACACGAATGAAACCGTTTGTATTTTTAAAGAACAAAAGAGCACTAGAAAATTCAATTGATCATAGTAAAAAAACTATGTATATATATACATATATATATAAAAGGTAAATTCTTAATTGAGAGTCATTGTCACGACCCAGACCATCATGATTGGCACCCACACTAACCCTCCGGTGGGAGAACCATTACTACAACCCGACTAAGCAATTTAACGAAAAACTGAGCATTTAAAGATACGGAAGCAGGTTTAAATGACTAAATAAAATATGGAGTTCCCATAAACTCCGGAAGTTTAATAAAACGACTAACAACTATTGCGGAAGTTCAACCCGTAGAACCTGAAAGTCATTGTACCACAACTCTACTAATCAACAAGTCTAAGAGAAAAGGAGTACAACCCCAAAACTAAACATCCGATAAATCTAACTAGAGAGTCAGAGTCCGAAAAGAATGGACTAAACAATAGAGGACCCATGGCAGCCTGGAAGAACTGGCTCACCCTTGAATCCGGTCTCGATCAGTGATCTCCTAGCTAAGGTCTATCAGTAGCCACCGGAAGATGCCCTGTACTCAACAAAGAACGAGCAAGTGCAGTATCAGTACACAACCACAGTGTACTGGTAGGATCACGCGGCTACTCCAGTAAGCGAAACATAGGCAAGCAATTACAACACAGTAAACACACATAAACAAAATACATCGATCAATTATCATTTCAGGAGCAACTTACAGTTTCCCAATAACAACGACAATTAGACATGAATGTAATAATCACAGTGGTCCTCTCATGGAACCCACGCCCAAACTATTCTTGTGTCGGAACGTGACACCCGATCCAATATATGTGTCGGAACGTGACACCCGATTCAATATATGTATCGAAACGTGACACCCGATCAAATATATGTGTCGGAACCTGACACCCGATCCAATATATGTGTCGGAACGTGACACCCAATCCAGTCAGCACAACCATAATCACAATCACACCCATAATGAACATTACTCATAGTCATATAATCAAGTATTATGATCATAGCATGTAATTATTCATACATAAACATTTCATTAGATTCGGTTCACATTTCCCTATTCACATACACACATGCATACAATGAAGCAATTAACCGGTATATATCACACAAATACGAAATCAAACCATCACCTACCTCGAAACCAAGCTTGAATCCTCCTAAGACACTTGAGCCTTCCCTTTCCGGATTCGTTCAGCTTGTTCTTGGTCTAAAAACAATCAATTAATGCAAGGATCAATAAACAAGGCCTAATTTACACGAATAATAATCAATCTATCTATTCATGGCCAAACCCAAGATCCTAATGTTCAATTAGGGCCTTTCCCACCATTAACTTTAAGTCAAAACCCTCCCCCAACGATAATTACCCAAGAATCTAAGTACTACGGATTGAAATACGGATCAGGGGAGTAATAGTCTTACCTTTAGCGCTAGAAGTTGTGGAAAAATGTCAAGAACTTTCCCTGGGTCGTCTCTTAGCTCTCAAGAACGAAGGTTTGCACAAAATAACGTTTTTGGGGTT
Source organism: Solanum etuberosum (assembly GCA_029582245.1). Classification (NCBI taxonomy): domain Eukaryota; kingdom Viridiplantae; phylum Streptophyta; class Magnoliopsida; order Solanales; family Solanaceae; genus Solanum; species Solanum etuberosum. The sequence continues at coordinate 19,272 of JAJONR010005175.1, forward strand.
TTTACCCGATTTAAGTCGCGACTGTCCCGCCACAGCGGCCCCACCCTGGTGGAACTAACCCCGCCCTGGCGGCCTTTACAGAGACAAAAAGTCGTAATTTGAGATCCAAGCTCCCATTTCACAACACACCTTCAACCCTTGACGTTCAACGACTACCCATTCACGCTAAGATTAGTTTCGAGAGTTCTACTCGCCCGAATTCGATTCCGTAAAGCCATACAGGCTCCTTAACATCTTGGCTATCCACTCATGTGGTAAAAGTCATAATTAAACCCCCCATTTACTACCAGATTTCCCTAGACGTCACCTGACTCTGATTTCGTCCAAGTATGGCCTAGGCTAGAAATTTCCAAGTCACTACTCAAAAGTTTTCTGGTCCAAATTCTTTCCCCATTGGCTTTTTCATAATGATGGAAACATGTCGTTACAATAGAGACCAATTTACCCATCACTCATCCCCGAGTGATAAACTAGGAAAAACTGCCTAAGGTCAGACTAGGTTAGTAACTGAATCGTCGAACAACTGGGGATACTTGTCTCGCATGTCCTTCTCGATTTCCCAAGTAGCTCCTCAACCGGACGATGCTTCCATTGAACTTTCATGGACTTTATCTCCTTGGTCCTCAGCTTCCAAACATCACGATCAAGAATTGCAACCGAATCCTCCTCATACTGAAGGTCCTTGTTTAACAAAACTGAGTCCCACTTTATGATGTAATCCCCGTCCCCTTGATACTTCTTCAACATGGACACATGAAACACTGGATGAACTCCAGATAAGCTAGGAAGTGGCCACTGGCCCTACACAATCAAGAATCTCAAAATGGTCCAATTTATCGAGGACTAAACTTGCCCTTCTTGCCGAATCTCATCACCCCCTTTATGGGTGACACTTTTAGAAGAAGTTGCTCACCAGCCTGAAACGTCATGTCCCTTACCTTACGGTCTGCATACTTTTTCTGTCGACTCTGGAGCGCTAGAATCTTAGCTTGGATGCTTTTGACCTTATCATGAGCATCTTTCACCAAATCAACCTCCAAAGGTTTCACATCTCCAGCCTCAAACCAACCAATTGGATACCTACACATCCTCCCATACAATGCCTCAAATGAAGTCATCTCAATACTCGAGTGATAAATATTGTTGTATGTAAGCTTAACTAACAACAAAAGTTATTCCCAATAACCACCAAAGTTGATCGTACATCCGTCTGCAACATGTTATCAAGGACCTTGACACAATCATCAGGACGAATCCTTTCTCACATAACCATGATAAAATCCTAAATCAATACTCGCTACAATTAGAGGTGAACCTGAACCAACCAACACACACTCATAATACCCAAACAATCATAGTTCTTATCAACATCTCCATCTCACAACTTAAATTTCCATGAGCTTAAGTTATAAAAATTTGATCTTTAGACATCAGATACCCATCGAGGGATATGTCTAAGAATACAAACCTTCTCAACACTATCGAAATGCTAGATTAGTAATTGTGATTTTAGATTACCCTTAAGAACAGTAGAATTGGACCTAATGATCCCCACATTCAACCAAATAATCGATACATGACCTCGACGACTAGATGAATATTAAGATTGTCGGACAACCATAAATACGCATGGTACCTCTTCTATAAATTCTCATAAGCAAGGTGGTACATGTAGAACCACTGGAATACTTTAACAACTCCAAGACAACACCAAATATGTCCTCTGAAATAACCCAGTCTTCCCTATCATCCCACTTAACCAAGAGAACATTGCAGAATCGATATACCTGATCCACCACTAGGGATCCACCCACAAAAGTGAAAACACACGTGAGCATAGCTAGTGAATCATACTCACAACCATGTACAAAATGAAATAGATGGTCACATAAGAATTTACGGAATAAATATTGAATAACACTAAAGGTTTTTCTTCTGAAGAGCCGATACCAGCCATTTCCATTCATTTGACTCCACATACTCTTCACATCATTCCACTGAAGCCCACACTCTCAATACTAAAAATCATCATAAATACTCCGAACATTTACCTTACTCTAAACCAATACTTTTAAATGAAAACCTTTCTTAGGTACTTTAACAATCAACAGTTATAAGCTTACGACTCAACCCAGGTGTCAGTCCTTTCAAATGATCAATACCTGATACAATTGATCATTTATCACCTTGCAAATTCATACCTTGACAAAATATATCACCACGAATGTAGACTTAAAATGAAAAATCTGAATTGTAAATTTAACCGTATAACACAATCCCCTTATCTATCAACATTAGCTTATACATTGAAGATTTTATGAATTCATGGATTTTCGCTTATCATTGATCGCCTCTCCATCAATCTTACAATATCTTTTGCTAAAAATTCAATCGTACTCATTACTAAACTCAAAAAAAAAACAAAGCACTTATCATCACACTCGAGCTAATGTCTGTATACTCTTTTCTCAAGTCTTTTTCAATAGTTTTTAACCAATCTGCTGGACCTGTGACACTATTATCATAGCCACAACAAAACGAACGAATTCACACGTCTCTGAATCTAATTATCTACCCCTCTAAAGATACCTCTTTAGCCTTTGCAATCAAACACAATATTCTTGCTCTCGCCTCTCTCTAAAGGCTGTACTACATCCCACTATTTTTTCTTCATTATGACTCTAGCTCGTTTAAATTCTATTCGAGTGGCGTCCCACCATCTCTTAAAACTTCCCATACCACCACGTTACTCACCAATTATTAGAAAACCACAACCTTAGATACTCGCAAGTCATAATTACTATACAAAATTCGCTTAACCAACAATCTTATTATATAGTTGCATCCCATCCCAATCCATCACAAACTCTTATTACCATTATGCTCAGTTAGCCCTAGCTATCACTTACGAAGTCAACCTTTTCATCGACATGACACCTGAAACTCAGGTATACCCATCAAATTCAAAGGACTAACCCAATTTTATACGCACTTTCTTACTAAAACCTTCAAGGACCTTCAACCAAGTATACTCAATGGGACTTTCTTTATTTATAAGCTTGTCATTCCGGTATCAATCCACTCATTTATAGCTTAAGATAAAATCACCAGTCCTCATACTACCATCCTTCTTCTTAACAAACAAGATAGGAGCACCCCACGGGGAAGCACTAGGACGAATGAAACCTTTATCAAGAAGCTCATGGATTTGAGCTTTGAGCTTTCTCAATTCTGTCGGAGCCATGCGATAAGGAGAATTGAGATGGGGTGAGTGCCAGGTTCCAAGTCAATGCAGAAATCTATATCTCTATCTGGAGGCATACCAGGAAAATTGGTAGGAAATACTTCCTTGAATTCAGACACTACAGGAATAGACTCAATAATGGGAGACTCAACATCAACATCCCGAATATGAGCCAAATACGCCAAACACCCCTTCCCCACCAGTTTCCTAGCCCGGGCGAAAGATATGACCTTAGCTGGCTTAGGCTTGTACACCCCTTCCCACTCTAACCTTTCTCTATTCGGGATCTCTAGAGTTACCGACTTAGCATTACAATTAAGCACAATATAATAAAGGGACAACCAAGTCATGCCAAGATTATATCAAAGTCAGTCATATCCAGAATAACCAAATCAGCCCAAGTCTGGAAACCCATAAACAGGACAGGACAAGTACGATATACATGGGTGACTATGACTGACTCTCCAACTAGGGTAGAAACATGGATGGGGGCATCAAGCACATCACAAACCGCATCAAATCCCAAGGCAAACTGAACTGACACATATGAATAGGTAGAACCCGGATCAAACAAAATAGTAGCCATCCGATCACAAACAAGAATAGTACCTGTGATCACTACATCAGACGCCTCAGCCTCAGTCTTGCCTGGAAAGGCATAAAACTGATCCCTGGCATCTTGACGGGCAACTTCCTTGCCTGGCTGCACTGCTCCTCTACCTGCATTACCATTTCTCCGGCCTCCACGACCTCACTGATTTCCTCCTCTCCCACCTTGTAGATGTCCTCTGCCATTATTACCGTTGCCTGCGGGTACCACTGCTCTGATCTGCTGCGGCACAGGGTCAGACATGCACGGATGGGGACAATCTCTCCTCATATGTCCAGGTTCTCCATAATTGTAATACACTTAATAACTTAACCAAGTAAGCATCGCTGCTATTGGAGTAGTCGTATCATGACCTTCTTTGATATACACTCAATCTAAGAAAATCATAGTAGAGATTCTAACCTCAATTGTTGCAACATAATTTCATCATTTACTAAGCAACCCATACATGTTATATAAACAATAATAAATGCATTTTCCAAACTAATGGTGTTCATTATCTAGCCGTCCCTTACAAAACTTCTTGAATGTTGTCACCATGGCAAAGTCTTCTGATTTCACCCCCTTCTACCTCCGTCACAAAATCAACCACTTCCTAAGAAGATTTTGCTGAAGCAGCCCCTATAAGCTTGAATCTGCAAATCTGACCTTAATCCCTTCACAAAGCGATGAATTTGCTCTTTTGACTGAAGCAAAGTGGAGTACCATATTTGGATGAAACACAAAATTTGGCCTTATAGGCTGCAACAAATATATTATGTTGCTCTATATTCAGGAACTCATCTCTCCTCCTATCCCTCAAGGTTCAGGATATATACTTCTCCATAAAGAAATCTATAAAATGTTTCCCAAGTCATGAGTAGTGCATTTACTAGTCCACACTCAACATGAGACCACCACCACATTTTGGCATCTCCCTTGAACTGGTATATCATTAACTCAACACCAAATCACTCTACCTTATCCATCTTATGAAGCAGCTCATGACAATCAACAAGAAAATCATAAGAATCTTCAGATTCAGTACCCATGAACAATGAAGGTTTCAACCTTAAGAACATAATAAAAGCCTCATGTTTGTAACTAGTCATTACATGCCCACATTGAATTGGGGAAACATGCTTATTTGGAAGGACACATCCTCTCTTACTAGTGTTGGTGTTACCACTTCTGTTGTTCTAGTTCTGACCATAGAGTGAAGGAGGAAATATACCAATTTGTATCACCTAGATACCAATTGGATTTAGGTAATAGCACGAAAGAAAGAAAGAAATGAGTTTTTCTAAAGTCCTATAGCCTCTCAAAGAAAAGTACAGACGTCTCCGTACCGTTCCGCAAGACTCTACTAGAATCGTTTTGGTACAATGAGATCAACGAACCTAGGGCTCTGATACCAACTTTTTCACGACCCAGACTGTCGTGATTGGCACCCATACTAACCCTCCGGTGGGAGAACCATTACTACAACCTGACTAAGCAATTTACTAAAAAATTGAGAATTTAAAGATACGGAAGAAGGTTTAAATGACTAAATAAAATATGGAGTTCCCATAAACTCCGAAAGTTTAACAAAACGATTAACAACTATTGAGGAAGTTCAACCCCTAGAACCTGAAAGTCATTGTACCAAAACTCTACTAATCAACAAGTATAAGAGAAAAGGAGTACAACCCCAAAACTAAAATACGATAAATCCAACAAGAGGGTGTAAGTCCGAAAAGAATGGACTAAACAATAGAGGACCCATGGAAACCTGGAAGAACTGGCTCACCCTTGAATCCGTTCTCCATCAGTGATCTCCTAGCTGAGATCTATCAGTAGCCGCCTGAAAATGCCCTGTACTCAACAAAGAATGAGCAAGTACAGTATCAGTACACAACCATAGTGTACTGGTAGGATCACGTGGATACTCCAGTAAGCGAAACATAGGCAAGCAATTACAACATAGTAAACACACATATAAAAAATACATCGATCAATTATCATTTCAGGAGAAACTTATAGTTTCCCAATAACTACGACAATTAGACATGAATGTAATAATCATAGTGGTCCTTTCATGGAACCCACGCCCAAATTGTTAATGTGTCGGAACGTGACAACCGATCCAATATATGTGTCAGAACGTGACACCCAGTCCAATACATGTGTCGTAATGTGACACCCGATCCAATATATGTGTCAGAATGTGACCCCCGATCTAATATATGTGTCGGAACGTGACACCTGATCCTGTCAGCACAACCACAATCACACCATAATGAACATTACACATAGTCATACAATCAAGTATTAGGATCATAGCATGTAATTGTTCATACATAAACATTTCATTAGATTCGGTTCACATTTCCTTATTCACATACACACATGTATACAATGAAGAAATTAACCGGCATATATATCACACAAACAGGATATCAAACCATTACCTACCTCGAAACCAAGCTTGAATCCTTCTAAGACACTTGAGCCTTCCCTTTCCGGATTCGTTCAGCTTGTTCTTGGTCTGAAAACAATAAATTAACACAAGGACCAATAAACAAGGCCTTATTTACCCGGATAATAATCAATCTATCTATCCATGGCCAAACTCAAGATCCTAATGTTCAATTAGGGCCTTTCCCACCATTAACTTCAGGTCAAAACCCTCCTCCAACGATAATTACCCAAGAATCCAAGTTCTACGGATTGAAAGACGGATCAGGGGAGTAATAGTCTTATCTTTAGCACTAGAAGTTGTGGAAAATTGTCAAGAACTTGCCCTGGGTCGTTTGTTAGCTCTCAAGAATGAAGGTTTGTAGAAAATAACGTTTTTCGGGTTTTTACCCGATTTAAGTCACGACTGTCCCGCCACAGCAGGACCCAACCCACCACAGCGGCCCCGCCCTGGCAGAACTGACCCCGCCCTAGCGGCTTGCACAGAGACAAAAAGTCAGAATTTGAGTTCCAAACTCCCATTTCACAACACACCTTCAACCCTTGACGTTCAAAAACTATCCGTTCACGCTAAGATAAGTTTCGAGAGTTTTACTCGCCCGAATTCGATTTCATAAAGCCGTACAGGCTCCTAAACGTCTTGGCTATCCATTCATGTGGTCAAAGTCACAATTAAACCCCCCATTTACTTCCAGATTTCCTTATACCTCACCTGACTTCGATTTCGTCCAAGTTTGGCCTAGGCTAGAAATTTCTAAGTCACTACTCAAAAGTTTTCTGGCCCAAATTCTTTCCCCATTGGCTTTTTCATAACGACGGGAACAGGTCGTTACAGTCATGGTATGCTATTGATAAAGAAAATTCTTAATATACTTTAAAAAATTGATATTTATAAGGTAAGTTTTTTTAAAATTCTTTTTAATGGTCTAAGCCTTAAGAGTACTAAAAAGTCAGTGTTTAACGATGGATTCTTAGCGACAACTCATATTTTGTTGCTATTTAACGATGAATTAGCTACAGAGTATTAATTTCATTGATATATATATATATATATATATATATATATATATATATAT
>JAJONR010005176.1:0-35526 GCA_029582245.1 Solanum etuberosum
CCCCCCCCCCCCCCCCCCCCCCCCCCCCCCCCCCCCCCCCCCCCCAGTCTTGAAAAATCCCTCACTCTTGAAGCCGCCCAATTCATATTAGGATTCACCGGAGCTACAACCTCTCTATTGGCTTGAGCCGTCACGGCTTGAGCCAACATTTGAATAGTAGACCTAAACTCCGCATGGGTCACATTCTCAACCAAAGGATCAACCGGAGCTTGATTAGCTTGAGGAGGAGCTCATTGTTCCACATTGTCACCCTCCATCCTTCTAGCATTAGCCCTTCTAGTATTCATTTCCTGAAGAACATAGGGCAAGGATTGGGAGAGAGATCTTATAGAGTTAAAATATATGGCACGACTTAGAGTAATGAAGAATTGAAGTTTCCTAAACATCTTATAGCCTCTCATTCATAAATGTGGCGCGCTTCACACTATGAACAAGACTCTACTAGGCGTGGCTTATGAGACATCATCCTAGAATCATTCTAAACTTTGTACTCTGATTACCAAGTATGTCACGACCCAGGGGTACCCCTATATGTAACAAGGCACATAGAACCCCGAAAGGCTCCATGTAAGCCACTTAGCATATCATAACATAAGCATAGAACAATAAAGAGTTAAAAACACATTTTTCCATGTCTTAAAAATTTTCATAAAGGAAAAGTGAAAGTCTAGATTTGTCTCAATACAGCCCTCTATTACAATACTTGAATGATATAGGGCCTAGCCTATATAACATAGTCTGAAAAGGAAATACAAGAAAAGAACTACAATTGAGATAACATCCGTCCTCGAATCTTGAGGACTCACCAACAAGGTAGGAGAATGAGCAAATACAACCTTTAGCCACAATGACAATCACCTTGAAAACCGAACCCTAGACTTGGGAAAAATGTAGGAAAAGTAGGGGTTAGCACAAAAATGTACTAAATATGATAGCCATGCATAAAAACCTTGAAAACATGCTAAAAGGGATATTTCATTTGAAATATGCTATATGCCATGCTTAAACATCATATGAGACATTAGAAGTCATAAGTCATAATCATGGACAACATAGCCATTGGCACAATCAATGCATCTAGTTTAACATAAGTCATAAGCATACTCATTACATAGATCATCATAACATAAGAGGAAAATACCATAGATACCCTCAAAGCATACTTGTGCAATGCATGAATAAGACCCCATAAATATCACCCATGCTAAGAAAAGCTTCTTGAGTAACCATAGTTCATAATTCATATTCTTCTTGTCTATGAACACTGTGAGATACTTCTTCAAGTACATCTTAGCTCATTATTATCTTTAACTCTAGGAGATACTTCTTCAAGCATGTCCTAGTTCATTATTAATCTTGTTGTAATTGGGATATAGCCTTAACCGACATTAGACCATGTGAGCTATCACATGATCCCCTCCGATGTTACCCACACCATTAAGGGTTGGTCTACTTGCCTAAGGTAGAATTGGTTTGTTAGCTTAGTTGGATCTACTAGCTAACTATCCTACGAGGCACGTAGTTATGGGATACGGAGATTACTACTAGAAACCTGGACTTTTCTAGGTGAAGGCTTCCATCTCATGAGACATGCTTTGGGAGACCCAGACTCTACTAGGTGAAAGTTCCCATTTTGGAAGTCGGACTCAACTAGGTGTGAACCTCCATCTCATTTAAATATCCACTCGATGCTAGGCCTAAATCCCACAAGATAGTCATTAAGTCTATACTTTAACTCAAGTCTCATGGAAAGATGTCCTTGAGATTCATTCCAAGTTAATTCATTATATTAGCTCTTTAGACCATGCGTGAGAAACTATCACCACCCATGATCACTTTTACCCTAAGGTTCAATTAGATGAGAAAAGCCTTTCAACCCTAGAACCTTCATTATGTGAGAAAACCTTTCACATTAAGTTCATTATGAGATCATCAGGATAACCTTTCAATCAGCCCACAACAACAACCTAATAATCAATACTTCACTCTCAACACTTCATTAAAGCATTTACATCACCTTCATAAACATACATAATTCTCATACTTTGCCCTTGAAGGATCAAAGATCATGTTCAATCAACACATCTAGAATTCACTACATTAGACATGGATATAATCATAATTTAAGTAATCAAATCACTACATGCATAATCTCATAACACTCTTCTTTCATCATCAAACCCACATCACAAGATCATAATTGGGAAATATGGGGGTTTCATGGGTTCTTGGGGAATACAACACAAAAACAATGGGAATTCATCAATTCATGCATATAATTTCATAATTTAATCATTAGAAACGATTTTGAAAGGAACCCATGAGTTTGGAGTTAAACCCTAACTTTTGGGGATTTCTAGTTTTGAAATTGGGGTTTGAAGGGACTCCATGGATGAAGACTATCCATGGATGAAGGACTACCATACCTTAGCAATGAAATCCAATGAATTTGAGAAGAAAAACCTTGCTCCTTGAACCCTAGCTCCAACTTCCTCTTTCTTCTTTTTCAAGTTTTCTAGAGAGAGAATTTTTTGTGAGGAGATGAACTTTGGGAATTGATTTGGGTCTTGGGAATTAATGACTTAATTGGTGAGTGTAAAGGGTTAGAAACACTTATATAGGTGTACAATAACTATACAAAATGACCTCACTTAATACTAACTTAAAAAGAAATTACCTAAAATAACCCCCACTTTAAGTGGGGTGCCCAGGCCTCACGACCAACCTCACGAGCCATCAAGGGCACCACGGCCCGTGAAGGTGCCCGTGGTCCCTTAACCAGTAACTTGGATACCTTGAAAAAAAACCTACAAGGTGAAGGCAACCCCACGAGCCGTGGTCTTCACCACTGGCCGTGAAGTGGCTCATGAAGGGGATCCAACCTTAGGGCAGCCTTGGTGAGCTACTGCCTCACCACCATGGGTGGCACCACGAGTCGTGGTGGCCACCACGAGCAGTGAAGGCTCTCGTGGTCTAGGGAAGTGCCTTGGCAAGGTTTGGGCAGCCTTGGCTCTTGCCCCCTTGCCTTGGTTTATGTCCTCTAGCCTTGACTTGTAGCCTTCAACTTAGCCCTATTTGGCCTACTAAGCTACGGGGTGTTACACCGATCATCCTAACAACTGAAAATGCTAAAACAATGTAAAAAGGGATCCTCCAAAATGCAAGGAGGCCCACCAACTGACTATGAGTGCTCAACTGGATCAACGAAGCGCCAGATGTTGATCCTGGTTACCTGTATCTGCATCATAAAATGATGCGGGCCAAAAGGCATCACTACATTGAATGTACGAGCATGCGAAGGGAAACCTAAACATGACATAAGCTTGAATTGAATTCTGAAAGAAACAGTTACCTCAGCTTTACTCAACTCATAGATACTCAACTCAATGTAGGAATAAACAACAATAAAGATACAGTTTATATAAAGCATTTAAACAGTAGGTAGAAACTCAATGTATTGAAAAATACAATAAAAACTTAATTTATATATAATAAAGTATTATATAATTTTGTGGGAGTTTCTCTAACCGACAACCATCACAAGGAGCTATGTGATGATACAACGTCTCGTCCACGCTACCAGAACTGTCCTATAACTTGCCGGGATATAGAACGTCTCAACTAAGTGGATCCACTAGTCTATGCTAAAAAGCATTAAGGAATCATCTTAAAGGTATGACCCTTTATTCCCACGTTGGCTACATGGTTTATGGAGACTTTGAGTTATTATGAACTCATCCCCATATCGGTGCTCAATACTACTCCCAAAATATACTCAGCTCATATGTTTAAAAACATAACTCTTTCTCTGTGGTTTGAGGTTATTACTCAAAAAGCTTATCTCTTAAAAGAGATGGATCTCAAAACTACTAATGAAAACTCATTTGGAAATCGGTGTTTCCTCTCATCTTAAATGTGAAAACATTTGCTCTTTGGGAGTACTTAGTCCCCATACTTTATTTTTAAAGAAATGAACTCGGCTCTACTCTTTCTCAAACTCAATGCTTAAGTCTTTAAAACAAGTTTAAAATGATTGTATAAGACTTTTGAAAGTCTCTAAGAACTCTCTTGACTTCACTCTTACCTCTACCTTGAATTTAATTTATGGATTCAAGGGTTATGATATCATGTTATAGAAGATCTCTCGATGTTTACATGTACCTTAGAGTGTATAAAATAACTAGAAAACATAGGTACGATTCGAGGGAACTCAAACGGAAAGAAGTAGGAAAAGGTAGAGGACCTGGCGACCCTGGCGTACTGAGTGGCGCAGGGCGCCAGACACTGAACTACAGAAGCTGGCTTGGGGCGCACTAAGTGGCGCGGCGCCCCATAGGCCAAACTACAGAAGCTTTCTTCTGGCGCACTGAGTGGCGCGTTGCGCCATCCCCCTGCCCAGAAAACCCATGAATTTTCTTGTTCGTTTTTCACCCCTAAACCATCTGGATTCGATTGGTTTCTTCTCCAAACACTTAGATTCGAATACCCAACCAAAGTATACAAGAATCTACTGAAAAACAACCTTAAATCTCATCAACTCATCTCAAGAACTCCTCCAAAACTCAACAATCAAGATCCTAATAGAAACTTCAACAAAATCCATCAAGAACTCAATTACTCTATTTTCAAGAACGTAAATACGCTGAATCAAACATGATTGGCATGTGGGTGAATGAGCCCAACACTATGTGATCTCAGATACCTCATAGGGATTAACTCTTGGCAAAATCCGCAAGCGAAACTCAAGAACGCGACGAACTTTGGCTCTTTTTCCTCTTTTCTCTTCTCTCCAAGCCCTAGCATAATTTTGTAAAGCATAAACTGAACCAAATCAGTTTAGATACCAATTTAATTACTAAAAATGAATTAAGCTAATTTGGTAATGAAAAGACTAAAATACCCCTCTAAAATCTGGGTGACTTTCCTTAACTGGACAGCCCGACTTCAAACGGGCATATCTCCCTCATACGAGCTCAAAAATTAGCAAACTCGGTGGCGTTAGAAAGATAATTGAAAGACCTTTCATTTGATATCTCTTAGCCCATCTAACTCATCTTGTGCTGAGAGTTATGGTCGTTTGAAGTTGACCCAAAACTTATACTTTGCATAACTTGCCAAAATTACCAAGTTTAATTATTTCCAAAAATGGTTTCTTCCTAATTGTAGTTCTTTCAAATAGCGGGGTGTTACATATGGTTTAATGATCAACTTTTCTTGAGAATAAGCAGCACAAGAGAATTCCTTTGAATGAAGGACATTTGGGCTCTTTAAAGTGTGTCAATGTGAATTCTCAATTATTTTGTGCATCATATTAAAATTGGGATGGCCCAACCGGTCATGCCAAATGATAAAATTATTAAAATTAGTAAACCTTTTATTTACTAGGGCATGTGATTCAACTGTACCTATACTCGTATAGTACAACCCAAAAGAAAGTGTAAGTAATTTTCCATGCACAATTTTCTTCTCTATATTAATTGTAGTAATGTAAAGGTACTCAACATTTCCTTCATTAGCATTCTCAACATGATAGCCATTTTGACGAATAACTTTGAAACTTAATAAGTTTCTTTTAGACTTACTACAATATAATGCATTATCAATGACCAATATTGTTCCCCAGGTAGTAATAAGGTCTCTCTTTCGGAACCCTCAATTAATTTTGTACTACCTGATATTGTTTTAACATATGCCATTTTCATAACCAAATTAGAAAAGTATTTCTTTTCTCTTAATATAGTATGCGTTGTAGCACTATCAAGAAGGCAAACATCTCTAATACTCATCTTGAATCCAATTGAAAACTGGATATTTCTATTAATTTTCACAAAAATAAAATACATCAAAAGAAATACAAAACAAAACTAACAACGGAAATTTAAATACTTCAACATAAAAAAAGAACATGATAATTAAAAAATACATAAATAAAAATAGCAACAAAATGCATTCCTCAACTAAAAGATCAAACTTCAGTTTCGATCTCCAAAGAAGTCATCAACTTCCATATGAGTAATAGCACCAAGGCCATCAAAAACATCATCCTTTAAAGTCAAATTTGCTTCAACGTCCTTTTCATTTTTCTGAGATGTGCTCGCCTTATCATCATCTTTAAGAGCCAAATGTGACTCTACTCGAGCATTGAAAGAGAAGGCACCACCTTTATTTCCTTTTCTTTTGAAGGAATTTTGGTAGCTTCTGACAAAATTCTTAGGTGTCCGACATTCACTCTTCCAATGGCTTTTCATGCAACAATGATGATAATTACTTTTTGAGGGGTTATTTTGAGAACTCATGTTGTTCTCCCTTTTATTATGACCATTACCTCAACGATTGTTGTATCATCTCTTGTCTTTTCCACGTCCCCACTCAGTATTATAACCCCATGATCATCTATTTTTACTTTAGATTGATCACGTGCTTCTATCACATTTGCTTCCGGTAATGGAGCAGCTCCAGTGGGACGATCTTCATGATTTTTCATTAAAAGGGCATTATGTTTCTTAGCCACCAGAAGGCATGAGATCAGTTCAGAGTATTTCTGAAAATCTTTTTCATGATATTGTTGTTGTAATATCACATTTGAGGCATGGAAAGTAGTAAGTGCCTTTTCCAACATGTCCTCATCTTTTATAGCCTCCCCACATAATTTCAATTGGGAGGTTATCCTGAATACAGTAGAGTTATATTCAATTACGGTCTTAAAATCTTGAAATTTTAAGTGCATCCACTCATAACGAGCTCTTGGTAATACTGTGACCTTTAGATGGTCATACCTCCCCTTTAAATCAGTCCATAATTCAAGCGAGTCTTCTAATGTCAGATATTCAATCTTCAAGCTCTCATCAAGATGGTGACGAAGAAAAATCATAGCCTTCGTGATAAGAATCGGATTACCAGAATAAATAAGAAAATAATGTGAAAGCGAAAATACTAAGATTAAAGATACGAATTGAAAAGATATGCGAAATTTGAGGAGAAAATTTCCATATTCAAAAGATGTGCTAAGAACCCTAATTGATCTTAGTATTCAAAAATTAGTGGATTAAAGCTAATTTATGATACTAATAGAGCCAATTCAAGAACTTAGATCAAAAGTGATCTAGACCCCTATTTCGAAGAAACTAGAGACAATAATTAGTATAAGACCAATCACCTTCTTTAATTTATGAATAAGAACCAAAGATATCAAGTTAAAGAATTAATTTCACCTCTTAAGAATTGTTCTTATAAGGTGGTAAGATAAATCCCAAGTAGCCACACACAAAGGTGTAAAGAAGAGAAAGTCTCAATTAATAATAATGTTGTCTGTGTAAAATAATAAAATGAACACCTATATATAGGGAAAACCTATCCCAAATAGAATAGGATTTAAATCACACTTCTATGGAAACTTTAAACTAGGAAAATTTTAAAGTAGGAAACTTTTTTAAACTAGGAAACTTTAAAATAAAGAAGGTTTTAAACTATGAAACTTTGACTAAACTTTGACTTTAACCGTTCAGCTTTTTGGGCTCCTTTGTTGGGTTTTGTGTGGCCCAATCTTCTTCCATTTGGGCTTGGATTTGAACATTTTTTTCGTGATAAACATATTCTTGATTTTTTCATTGAACTCCATCAATTTTGATGAAAAAATGCCAATGTGGATGCTATCATTCCCCTCTTCTTTTAAAAATAATTCATCCTCGAATTTGAATCTCGCAAAATCAAGAAGACATGCAATAGCAAACAACACCCATTAATTGAAAGCAACAATGGTAGGAACAAAATAAGATAGTGACCATGTGTCCACTTAACCCAGTTAGTTCTAGAATGTATAAATACGCCCTTATAAGGCATGTGAACATCATCATCCCATTAGAAAATTCTCCAACTTATATAAGCACAAAAAAATTCTTGTCTAGATGTCATTGTGAATGATACATGCAACTTGAATGTAGTTCTACCAATAAAGTAATCCAATGAGCATGACAAAGAGGATACAAGTTGCTTAAAACATGCATATAATTGGACACTCTTATGATATATCCAAGCATCCTCAATCATACCACTCACCAATTCTTCTATGTACGAGCTATTCACATAAGCATTGAAGTGATCATAGTGATGTACCTCCTCCTTATTAGTAGAAAACACCTTATTAAACTCACACTCATCAGGACTTGAAGAGTTATGTCTCATCCCATAAATAATATCATATTGCAATAAATTATCACACAAAAATCGAATCAACGCTAGAACAATAGAAGAATCAACTAACTCATTCACAATCTTCCTCGCACAAACGTCACGCCTCTTTTCAACAAGTGGAAATCCACAATCAACTATGTCATGCTCAATTTTGCAATAGCTCCAATTACTATTATTGAACTTGGCGATTGAAGTTAGTGACTTATTATATAGCAAAATATCATCATCTTCAAAATTAATAAAGTCACCAACATAAGAATTAAGAGGGTAGTTTATTACGTCCAAGAAGATTTTAGGTATTTTAGGAATACCAAGAATGTGAATAAACCAATTATACATACCATACTTGGTCTTATGTAGAAAAGTAATAACATCACCTCGTTTTTCCTTTCTCATTTAGATCCACAATTATCTTGTTGAACTTTTTGTAATGAGCCTTATCTTGGACAGACCCAAAATAATTATCTTTACCTTTATCGTTCTCATCAACATACACTTGTTCAATGGGACATGTAGTGTCGATCACCTTAGGATTAAGTTTATCCAATGATGATTTTTCATTGCAAACTTTTCCATAGGTACCTATAAGAGAGTCAAAACAACTAGAAGAACAAGTAGGAATGTTAGAGTTAGAATAAAAATTAACCTCACTCAAACTCTCTTGTTTTTCTCTATCTACCTTACTATCATCCCTCTTATTTTTATGCTCATGACCATCTCTTTTTTCTTTTCTCTCGATCTTACTTTTATCTTTACTTGACATCTCATTCCCTTCACACAACATATCGTCTCTTTTTTCCTCTCTTGGGATGTCAGAATGCACTCCATTTTCTCCCCCCCACTCTTTTCTCTCTCAAATTTCTTCATTGCCTCTTTCACGCGTTTCTGATCTTCATAAACTTGGGTTGGAGTTAAAGGTGCAATTGTATATTTTTTTTTGTTTAGCTCAAGAGAAACTCTATTCTTTCTCCTATCATGAATTGCATTCCTATTAAATTGGCATAGCCGTCCAAGCGTGATGTGACAATCTTGCATTGGAATGACATCACAAAGAATACTATCGCAATATCTCCCAATGGAGAGAGAAATCATGCATTGCTTAGTCATCTTAAGATCACCATAATCATTCAACCATTGTCGCTTATAAGGAGTAGTGTCTTTAATGCATGTAAGTTTCAACTTCTCCACAACGTATGAACTTACCACATTAGTACCACTTTCACTATCAATAATCATAGAGCAAATATTACCATTTATCCCATACCTTGTATGGAAAATAGTTTCTCTCCTTAAATTAGTTATGGTGACATTCTTCCTCTTCAATTGTTTGATCAATACATCAACATGTAATAATTGTTTGGGAAGTTAAAGGTTGACTCTTCAATGTTCTTTTGATGCTAATGGGTTGTAAAATTTAAATTAGCAAATTATCTCTTTTAGTGAATCAGTAGAAAATTAGTGGAGAATTCTCAAGTAATGATGAAATTGAGTGAGAAAATGTAGAGTTGTGATAAGAAACAAAATAAAAAAGAAGAAGTCTAAAGTAGAATAAGAGAAGATGAGCACGAAGAAGGAGAATAGAGGGGGTGGGGGTAAAAACAATTATTTTTTTGACTTTATTTTTGACTCAAACACGCCTTTTTTATTTTTATATTTAATTATATTTCCACGTCGGTTCTGGAGTGGAATTAGTTACACTTTTAACAAGAATAAGTGTGTAATATGTCATCATGATACTTTAAGCGTGTAACTGACCTTTCGGAACAAGTTGAAGGGTGAATTTATGCATTTTCCCATAGTAATATAGAAAAAAAATTATTAATGTTTTCTTGATCAGTAAGGTGGACAACTAATATGGAAAACTTATTTTTAGTATAACCATCAACTAATGTGGAATGGAGAGAGTACTATTTTCCTAATCTTTAATTTCTAATAAGACAAATAGCCAAATTTAATGTTTGCAACCATTAAATATAATTAAAATATGAAGATATAATAGACGACATCAATGGCAAGAAAATGGAGTTTTTATGTATATATCTAATCACATTACTAACACAATGATCCCATAACCTAGATATAAAACTTAGCTACTCATAGTTTTATTTTTGAAACAATACCCTATAGAATATTTATGAAAGCTTACAAAAGTGTTAAAAGAAGATGACAAAAATAAAATAAAAAATTTTGGTCTCTTTAAAGCTCACCAACCAAAACTGTAACACCCCCTCCCATTGGGAATGTTCGGATAATAATTATAACAGTAATTATACTAAAAAAATATTTATATTGTTATTTGAAGTGTTAGATTAAATTTAAAAGTTAAAGGAAGCGTTGAAACAAAATTCTAACTAAAGATTTTTTTACAGAAATATTTCAAATAGTTTTAAGCTATTGGTTGTATTTTAGCCCACCTCTCATTATTGAAGTGCATTTTACATGTGCTCATTTTTCTATCCACAACTTCTCTATCATCTATCAACATTTATTTGTACCACTGTCTTTTAGTTCCTTTGAATTTGTTTTATGGGAAAAAGTTTTGTTATACCCTTTATTGGTGTAATATACCACAAATACAAAATATTACAGTTAAATTTGGTATTATCACATATATTAAGAATTTGAAAGATTGTAAAATTCTTACTCTTTAATGAATTTTATCTTTTACTTATTTTCAATTATAATATTTGTTCATTGATATAATTGGCTTCTCAATATTAAATTATTTTTTCATAGATTAGTCAATTATCACTTTCTCTATTGTTTGGTACTTGTGCATGCAAAGTATATGATACTCAATTTGATGACCTGTTATTCACTCTTTAGCCTATAGCAACTAGTTTTCCTTACTCTTCCATGTCATTATCCATAAACACCCTTAAATATGCCATAATAAATTTATCATGTGAAAGATATCAATCCCTTGTATTCTCAAATGTGTGTTCCTTGATTATTCTAGAACTAGAAAAAAAAAAAGATCTCATTAAATTTTTAAAAACATTTGTAATCATATTTAAAAAAACTGAAAATATTTTTAAATACATTATTTTTGAAAGAAAAAAAACAACTAAAGAATTATGAACAAATCAAATCACATGTTTGTTATTCTTGATGGCACTAGCCAGGAAAAAATATATGAAATTAAAATAATTACAAGTAATTTGGAGAGTCAAGAAAGTCTACAAATAGCAGTAGTTTTCATAATTGAGACTCCCCATTTTTTTTTACTGTATTAACCATTAACAAAGAATAGAAAAGTAGTAATTGAAACATCTAAACTTTTCTAAATAAAGAATGTGAAAGGTTAAGAAGCAATATGTGAAAAATACGTGATAACATCTATCTATCTATATCTATCTATCTACCACTATATCTGCCTATATATATCTATATATTTATTTATACTACCTTAAAAGCATGAACTCTCTAACTTGAATGTTATATTATTATAATACTCACACCTTAAAACATCCTAATTAGTATATCTTTCACATTTTGTGTTATATTACATATATTTAAATATTTATATTATAAAATATATTAAAAGTATGCACCTTTTCACATTGAAGAGTTTGGACTTTTTCAAAATTTGAGACTTTTTCGAAAGGTTGTGACTTTTTCAAAAAGCCGTGACTTCTCCTATGAGTTGTGATTTTTTTAAACGGTTGCAACTTTTTAGAAGGGTTGTGACTTTTCCAAAGATTTATCTTTTTTGAAGGATTGTGACTTTTCTAAAGAGTTGTAACTTTTTGGATAAGTTGTGACCTTTCTGAAGGGTTATGACTTTTTTGAAGATTTGTGCATTTTTTGATAAGGCACAACAAGCACATATTCGGACTACCTTTGTTGGCTATAAATAGAGGAGTTCCCTCACATTTTTAAATTACGAACTTTCTAAGTTTTCTATTATTCTTCTTCTTAAACACCCAATTTAGTACATATTCTATATTGATTTATATTGTAATATAAAATATATTAAAAGAAGACACTTTTTCACATTGAAGGATTGTGACTTTTCCAAAGAATTGTGACTTTTCCAAAGAGTTCTGACTTTTCAGAACGGTTGTTACTTTTCTAAAGAGTTGTGACTTTTTCAAAGGATTGTGACTTTTCCGAAGAGTTATGACTTTTTCGAAAGCTTGTGACTTTTCTGATAAGGCACAATAAGCACTTGTTCATACTACCCTTTCTTGGCTATAAATAGAGGGGTTCCTCACATTTTTAAACCACAAATTTTCTAAGTTTTCTATTCTTCTTCGTCTTAACACCCAATTTAGTACATGTTCTATATTTCATACTATATTTTTTAAAGCAACTTTATGGACCATTGGTCCGATTTATTGATTATCTCAAAGAGGCTCAATAAGTATTAATATCAAAAGTCATAGCCCAAATCCTACAAAATATTTCATACTGTATTTATTTATATTATAAAATATATTAAAAGCAGACACTTTTTCACGTTGAAGGATTGTGACTTTTCCAATGGACTGTGACTTTTTAAAGAGTTGTAACTTTTTCGAAGATTGTGACTTTTTCATATCGGCCGAACTTTATAACATTTTGGAGATATGATTAATACGACAACATTTCAACTCTCAAGAAAATATATTAATAGGTTCAAGTATCTTATCAAGTTGCGGCGGAATTTATTCTCTCGTTGATGTCTCTTCCTTAATTCTGTTTGAATAAAGAATTTTTAAAAAGTTTTCATAACCAAAAAAATAAAAGTAATTCAATACAAATTCATAAAAGATAAAATTGTATAGATCATTGAATAAAATACTAACGTAAGTTGTTGGACAAAGTGATGACAAAAGGGAAAGACCCAGAAAAAGAAGTAGGCACGAACCGAAAAATTATCATGGTTGTGATTAGTTGTTTAAAAATTGAGCAGTTGAAATATTTTTTCTTTGGACATGTTGAATGGAGGAAAAAACAATAAGAAAATTATAGTTTTGTTTTATTATTTTTTTGGTGAAGATCCAAAGTAGACTTCCAAGGAATTGACCTTGGAAAAGTTACACAGAAATTAGGGATGAAATTTGTCATAAAGATGAAGACACACAACAGGTATGATTTACCTAGTTAATATAGGTAATTCATGAAGAGATGCGATCGAAAGATATAACGGTCTAAAGGGACACAACAGTTGTAGAAGCATGTTTAAAGGTAAAACCAATATAGGGGTATAAAACCTAAAGTACGAAGGAAAACATAAAAATAAATTCCTAAATTCTAAGGGTGCCACGGAGGCGGACCTAAGATTCTCATATATATATATAAAAGATTCCGTAAACTAACTATTATTATTATTATTATTATTACTATTAATAATAATAATAATGTAATATTTATTACATAACATCTTACTATTGAATAAAATTAAATCTCCAAACTATCAACTTTTTCCTCCCGCCCCAACCATTTTGCAGAACATTTCTGGCACAATGTTTCTGCCATATCTACTTACATTGAACAACCATCCATTCTTTCAGAATATTAACATAAAATCTGAAGTTGATATATGAAATGAAAATATAGTTTAATGAAAAGTCTAAGGAGAATGAAAAATAGCAAACAATTATGCATAGTTATTTCCTCCATAATATATGGCATCAAGATATCCTTCAATATATACGTTGGTCATTACTGATCCAACAACTTGCATAACCGAAATGAACGTGAAATTTTCTAGATGGAATGAATGTGGTGAATGTTTTTTTCTAGGTTGGAAGATAATGTTTGGGTGGTGGTAGAAATTTGGATAAATTTTATGATCGTTATAAGAAATTTTTATTTTTTTGAAAAGACGTAACTAATTATCCTTTTCTTTGAATTCGAAAATTAAATTTGATGAGCAGAGAATTTAATTTTATTAAATAGGGATACGCCACGTAGTAGTAATAATAATAATAATAATAATAATAATTGTAACAGCGGCAGCAGCAACGGCAGCGGCGGCAGCAGCAACAGCAAAAGTGAGACAAAAAGGTGTACTAAGGGATATTGCTAGAGCAATAGATGAATGAAGGATTTATTTAAATCTTTTCGGACAATGTAAGGTTATTTTTAATTCTCCCATAGTAGATAATATGAATCACACATCTGATTCATAATTATTCTCTTCTTGTTTGCTTTTGTATTATTTTTATTTATTTATAATTGTTTTTTTATTGAATTCAATAATGTAATGCTCTTAAACATGACATATAAAAAGTTGAAAAATAAAAAAGAAAAATACATTTTCTTTAAACAGATAAAAAAAAAAATAAGACAAATAAAATGAAACAAAGGCAACATTACTTTTTAGTTTACATGACACATTATTATTTTTTATTTGTTCTAAAAGAATTCTGATTTAATTCCTAATAAAATGTCTTATAGTTCATAGTAATAAACATGTCTCGCTTGTAGAAATGTTTTACAGTATTATTTGTTTAAAATTTTGTATTGAATGAAACATGAGCACATAAATTGAAACGTAGAGCATATGATGGATCTATAAATTGGAGGTTAATAGAGCTTGTGTTGCACCACACATCAAATAGTAAGAGTTTAGCAATGAAGAGCCTTGTCCTATTTGTCTCAATAGCACTCTTTGTTCCCTTAGCTTCGTCATCAACATTTTCTTCAGATCTCCTCCTTCCTTCTCAAGAAGTATACGTAGTTCCTAATGGTAAGTCATATCGTTCAGTAGTTGACATTGCATTGATGGAAATCCAGTAAAAGCAGGTGAAAAATACTCTGTGTTACCATCTTTAAGGGGTAGTGGGGGTGGTCTTATTTTTGTCTAAAGTTGTTGACAAAAATGTGAAAGTTTGTCCACAAGACATTGTCCAAGTCCCTAAGGAAGTTAAGAGTGGACGTCCTGTGGAGTTCTTACCAGCATACCCTGAGAAAACTGGTGAATTCATTAAAGTTAACAACCCCATAAATGTTAACTTTTTTTACCCTAGTGAGACATCACGTTGTGCCAGTGTGGAAGATGGACAAGAAATATAAATATGTGGTAGGTAGAGGGACTCTAGGGGAATTGAATCGCATAAGGAATTGGTTCAGGATTGTGCCATATGGAAAGGACTATAGGTTTGTGTATTGTGTGTTCCTTGCAAAATTAAGTGCTTTGACTTGTTCATTTCTTATGAAGAAAGTGAAAATGTTGAAGTTAGACGTTTGGCTGCCTCAGACAATGAACTTCCATTTTCTGTTTACTTCAAGAAGGTCGATTAATCATCCTCAAATCTCCACATCAACTCAACCTCCCTCTTATTATTGTACTATATTCTAGCTACTAGTTATAATACCTATCTATGTGTATCATGACTACGTGGCAATAATAAAGTTCAAGTTTTGTTATTTATATTTTATTTGAGTCCAAGGACTAATATGTTCAAATTATACATAAAAATATATATAGCAGCGATTGTTATAGCAAATATTATAAAATTCCATCGAATCCTAAATAGAATATGAGGTAAAATAAATAACTCAAATTTAGTGTTTACCCCACTTAAAGTCTTAATTTCTAGGAACAAGAGGTAATAATTTGAGATTTAATTATATCCACGATATTGACTTGCATAAAGTGACACTAATTTAATGTTAAAATAAAATGGTAAAGGCAACTAGGGTTGTGCTCACAGAATGAAGGTAATGTAATTGGGTAATGCCATGACAAAATAGCTAAATAATGAATTCTTAGCTTAATTAAACGTCCCTCAACCAAATTAATTAATTTCAAACTCTCTCAAGCCCTAGAGAATGAGTATAAACATAATCAATAAAACCACAAGTTAACTCTCTTATCTTTTTATTGAATTATTAGATGGAGTTTAAAGCTTCAAATCCTTGCTTTTTACTTCCTCATTAGTTGATTACTTTTAATTTTACTCTATGCTTAAAAATCATATGTAAGAAAAAAGAATTTTTACTTATTCACCCGTTAAAAACATCTTGGAAATTTTACAAACAAATGTGAACAGTTTTAAAAAGAATTAATTGCAATAGTAATATAGAAAAAAAAATTATTAATGTTTTCTTGATTCAGTAAGGCGGTCAACTAATATGGAAAAATTATTTTTAGTATAACCATCAATTAATATGGGATGGAGTGAGTATTATATTCCTAATCTTTAATTTCTAATTAAGACAAATAGCCAAATTTAATATTTGCAACCATTAAATATAATTAAAATACGAAGATACAATAGAGGACATCAATGCAAGAAAATGGAGTTTTTATGTATATATCTAATCACATTACTAACACAATGATCCCATAACCTAGATATAAAACTTAGCTACTCATAGTTTTAAGGATAGAAACAATACCCAATAGAATATTTATGAAAGCTTACAAAAGTGTTAAAAGAAGATGACAAAAATAAAATAAAAATTTTGGTCTCTTTTAAAGCTCACCAACCAAAACTGTAACACCCCTCCCATTTGGAATGTTCAGATAATAATTATAACAGAGTGATTATATACTAAAAAATATTTATATTAAGTTATTTAAAGTGTTAGATTAAATTTAAAAGCTAAGGGAAGCGTTGAAACAAAATTCTAATTAAAGTTTTTTTTACAGAAATATTTCAAATAGTTTTAAACTATTGGTTGTATTTTAGCCCACCTCTCATTATTGAAGTGCATTTTACATGTGCTCATTTTTATATCCACAACTTTTCTATCATCTATCAACATTTATTTGTACCACTGTCCTTTTGTTCCTTTGAATTTGTTTTATGGGAAAAGGTTTTGTTATACCTTTGTTGGTGTAATATACTATAAATATAAAATATTATCGTTGAAAATAAAATGAATAAATAAATCTTTAGACTGAGGCGCGGAATATCGCTCTCTTTAAGGAGATTCAAGTCCACTACGGCATAATATACACCAATCCAACAATATCACTCTTAACTTGTCCCCTCCAGGATATATGTCGCGCTTCATTTTTCTCAAAACGGGTTATGCAACGACATGACAACTCTTTTAGGTTTTGTTTTAAAAGAAGAGTCGCCACCTAACAAATAAAAGGCGCGTTAGGGCACCATTCTAATCTAGCTAATTTAACTAAAGGGTCTACAAAATTATGATTCGGGTAATGGTCCAAATTACCTCAAAGAGAAGGTGTTAAGAACCTCTCGAAGTCCACAAATGTATGTCCTGTCCGTATCTCACATATTTTATGTGGGGGTTACACAAGTAGCAATTAAGGTCTCTTTATTCATTAAGTTTAATTAAAGCTAAGCGATAGAACAAACATAGATTTAAACATTTAATACAAATAATCAACATTAAAAAAAAACAATTAAAGAAGATAAGCGATTTGTATAAATCAGGTGTCTGTGTCTATGAAAACTGTGTTTGTATATGTATATATTCTTTGTGTTAGGCTAGAGTGGCGAGCGAGATTAGGAGAGAGAGAAGAGAGGCGAGCGAGAGAGGACAGAGAGTGAAAAGAGGTGAATTGTATATGTATATCGGTTAGATAATTGTATATATGTAATTACTATGTATATGTATCAATGATTGTGTTTGTATATCTGCATAAAATTTGAATTTGTATACAATTGAATCGAGTTAAAACATTTGTATTTGTATATCAAATCTCTCTCTCGCTTTATACAAACACAAATTGTACTTGTATTTGTATATTTTGTGTTTGTATAAAGAGAGAGAGAGAAAGACAAAAGAGAATTGGGCAGGGGAAGATTTGTTTTAGTATAACTATAAGGGGTCGTTTGGTTTGAATACAAGTTATGCTGGGATAAGATATACTGGGATAAGTTATGCTGAGATGAGTTATGTTGGGATTATTTTTTGTTGCTTGTTTGGTTTGTCATATTCAAACTTATATTCATTGCATAATTTCTAAGAATATGTTGTTTGTTTACAAAAATACCCTTCACCTTATTTAGTTTTTTTTTTTTTACATTTTCTTTGCAAGTTTTAGTTATTCATTCTTAAAAATAAAATTTCACATCTTATTTAGCTTAAATATTTTTGGGTGTGCATTTCCATGATTGTGCCCTGTGTTTTTTAAATTAAACTTTCATCTTATTTAACTTAAAAATAAAACTTCTATTTTGTTTAGCTTAAAAATAAAATTTCCATCTTATTAGCTTAAAAAAAAACTTTCATCTTATTTAGTTTAAAAATAAAACATTCATCTTATTTAGCTTAAAAATAAAACTTCCATTTTAAGTTTATTAAAAGTAAAAGAAATTTTATTATTAAAGTTATCTACATTTTAATTGATATATAAAATATAATTTTTAAGTGAGTAATAAACTATTTAATTAAAAATATGCAATTTAGTAGTGCAGTAAACATTTTGAGAGAAATCAAAATATAAATAAACATAAGAATTAGGCAAATAAATTCAACTTATTTTATATTCATAAATAAAATTGTATTTATAAAATGTAATTTTTTAATAGAAAAATATATTATCATAAGAACAACGAATATTAAAGTTGTGAATGTTATTATAAATGTTGTTAAAAATTATGTTAATATGCATGAATGTAAAGTGGTGTATAAAAGTGGGGTTTAAGGAGGGTATTTTTGTTATTTTATCTACCTAATCCGATGATAAGTTATCCTGGGATTATTATCCCACCCCCTGGGAAGGATAACTTATCCCAAGACTAATTGTTAATCCTGGGATAAGTTATCCACCCTTGGCTACCAAACAACAGATTAAAGACCACTTAAAAATTATCCCTAGATTAAATCCTTTTGTCCATCACAACAAACGATCCCTAAGTGTATAAGACGGAGAGATATATATTTGTATTTGTATATACAGTCTCTCTCGCTCTATACAAACACAAACACAATTTATACACTTATGTGTAAAAGTGAGAGAGGCGAGGAGAGAATTGAGAGTGGCGAGCGAGATTCAGGGGAGAGAGGCGAGAATGACAATGTATTTGCTACAAATTAAAATTAAATGAAACAGTAGCTACAACATTTATTTTGAATTAATAGTTTGCTATAATGCACAATTTTCCCATAATATTATATATAATAGATGTTGAACCCCTTTTTAACTTCTTTGTGTGTCTATATATATATATATATATTATTATTATTTTTTTATTTTTTTTATTTTTTTTTATCCCTTCTAGAAAAAAATTGATTTCCGTTACTATAACTCATATTTGTTATTGTCTTAGACATATTGATAAGCCCACAATTTCAATACAAAAATATATCTAAAGTTGATAGTTGACATGACATTACTAAGCTTTAAGCTAAAGTGTTAAATGCGAATTTTCAACTTCAAAACACATACGTCAGAAGTTGCTCCAAAATGAATTAATCTTCAAGAAGGGAATTCATCACAAGACTCTTTTTCTCCAATTTCATCAATAAATATCAGTATATAAAACTTAAACTCAAAATAATAGTGTGTTAGGTGAAGGATAGAGTTGTTTTAAGTTTATAGATTCCCTAGAAAGAAAGATTTCCCCTCTTGAAGATGCTTTCTTCCTGTAATAGAAGTCAAACTCAACAGCTCTAGCAACTACTTATGTACTTTCAGTCCACCCAGACCGATAGTAGCTGCAAGCCTACTTCTTATTGCACTTGAAGGAGGAATAAGACCAAAAAGAAGGAGAACTAACGACGGAAAGAGAAGATAGTTAGTTTCTAAAGGCTGGACCAATCAAACCATATCGTATCGAACCATAGCGGGAGCGAGGAGCACATATTCTTTATTTATATCATCACTTAATAAACAATTATTTCACTCAATCTTCTTTCATAAAGTAGTAGATATTTGTTCGGTGACTGTTAAAGATGAAGTAGCTAAGGGGGTTGGTCAATAATTAAATCTTGTCAATAGTTAGCAAAACTAATGAGTGAACTTTTATAATTTTGATGCTTTTACACTTCCAAATTCCCTTTCAAATCAACCATTTGTTGTAGTTGTAGTGACAGAGCTACAACCATTATTAAATTATATATTAAATATTTAAATATTATTGGCATATAAAATATAAGTGTTACGATGATTATTATTATTATTATTATTAATAATAACAACAACAACAACAATAATAACAATAACAGTAATAATAATAATAATAATGATAATAATAATAATAATAGGTATTTGGCCATAAATTCTAAATATACTTTTTTAGTTGCAATTTATGGTGTTGGCATTGTAGATGAAGTTGGGTTGGTTTTATATTTTGTAAAGAATATTTAAAATGATGTTATTTTTTTATTGTACTTAGATACAATTTTAAAAGTGAAAAATGAGTTAAAAATAGATTATTAGATGTTCAAGTTTTTTAATATAACTTCAAATTGAAAAAAAATTATATTTCAAATTTTGATGGCCAAACATTGATTTTAAAATAAATTGAACTATTATTACGAAAAAATGAATATTTTTATGTTCGAATGAATCCTAAAACTAGAAGTTGAAAAAGATACGAGACATAAAGATGATTTTTTTTTTAAAGTACGATAAATGAAAAATAAAAGAAAAAGAAACAAAAAGGATTTTAATAGACAATTTTCAAAATATAAATAACCATTCAAATAATTAATTTCAATTTTTTAGGCTCACAACCTCTAATTATCTACAACATGGGCTTGGCACATTTTATATAGAATTATCCAGCTCAAAACTTATATATTAATCACAAAAAATCCATTGGAAATTCACTAATCGAAAAGGAACATCGGATAAACTAATTAGATCGTCTAATCAATTTTTTGAAAGACCATTCACTAAAATTAAAATTTTTAAACTGGAAAAGATTTTAAATAATGTCATACAAAAATATTTAAAATAAAATAAAATTGAGACAGAGAAAATAGTGGAGAAAATTACGCAATATAAATATATGATAATTAAACCTTTATCAATAAAATAAAAATTCAAATAATCAATCAAATAAGATACTAAAAAGTTCCATATTGCAAATAATAGATAAGCACTTGGGTAAATCTTTTTTTTTTTTTTTTTAAATTCAGTAAAATGGAAAAAACAGAATATCTTGGAAGAGGAATAAAGAAAAAAAAGAAAACTAATGGCAAATGAATGAAGCAAGAAAGAAGAAGAAAAGGGCAATTAAGTCAAGTGTCCGAAAGTATGATGAGTCTTTGACAACTTGACAAGCGGGCCTCAAAATTGTCCATTTTGTCAATCACACAAAGCCTCACACAAGTATGAATTGATATACCTCAACCATAATAAAAAATTTCATAACCCATAGATTTAAAACTTAGCTACTCATAGTTTTAAGGATAGAAACAATACCCAATAGAATATTTATGAAAGCTTACAAAAGTGTTAAAAGAAGATAACAAAAATAAAATAAAAATTTTTGGTCTCTTTAAAGCTCACCAACCAAAACTGTAACACCCCTCCCATATGGAATGTTCGGATAATATTTATAACTGAGTGATTATATACTAAAAAATATTTATATAAGTTATTTAAAGTGTTAGATTAAATTTAAAAGCTAAATGAAGCGTTGAAACAAAATTCTAATTAAAGATTCTTTTTTTTTTACCGAACTATTTCAAATAGTTTTAAGCTATTTGTTGTATTTTTGCCCCCCTCACATTATTGAAGTGCATTTTACATGTGCTCATTTTTCTATCCACAACTTTTCTATCATCTATCAACATTTATTTGTACCATTGTCTTTTTGTTCCATTGATGGGAAAAGGTTTTGTTATACCCTTCCTTGGTGTAATATACCATAAATACAAAATATTATATTTAAGGAGATTCATACCATAAATACCCTTCCGAGGCGTGGATATCTCACTTTTTTTAAGGAGATTCAAGCCAACTGCGACATAATCTACACCGATCCAGCAGTATCACTCTTGACTTGTCACCTACATGATACATGTTGCGCCCCATTTTTCTTAAAACGGGTTATGCAACGACGAACAACTCTTTAATATTTTGTTTTAAAAGAGTCGCCACCTAACGAATTAAAGACGCATTAGGGCACCATTTTAACCTAACTAATTTAACTAAAGGGTCTACGGAATTATGATTCGGGTAAGGGTCCAAATTACCTCAAAGGGAAGGTGTTAAACACCCCTTGAAGTCCATAAATGTGGGTCCCGACCGTATCTCATATATTTTATGTGGGGGTTACACAAGTAACAATTAAGGTTTCTTTATTCATTAAATTTAATTAAAGCTAAGCATAGAACAAACATAGATTTAAACATTTAATACAGATAATCAACATGGAAAAAAAACAATTAAAGAAATTAGATAAGCGAGGAGACAGAAAAATACACTACTAAGTATATAGAGGAAAGACATTTTTTAATTATTTAACTACCCCAAATAATTACAAACAAATAAATAATAGGAAAAATAAAAAGGAAACGTCAACTCCACTAACTTTATACTTATTGGATCAGCACTCGGCTTATTAATCGTGAGACGAATCAAAGTTTGTCGTTTTCTGTTCGAGTCAACTTCCATCATGTCCGATAAGAGCCTAACTACCCCTACCCCCTTTCCGCATGCATGACTAATGTCCTAAAAGTTGCCTAATTAGGCCTTTAAACGTCAAGCAAAACAAGTTAGACGAGCAATTAGCACATAAAATCTCACATTGACCTCTAAGTTTTATTAAGATGTTGTCAAAACACAAATACATAGTGAAAGGATCATGGAAGACGTGTGTATGCACACATGAGCATAGAAACAGTTATTATAACAGTTGTAATTAATGATTTAAACCGGCAGATATATTAACCGGTCAGATGCTTATTTAATTCAGTAATTAATCTGAAACAGAGCAGATTTTAAATCACACCACGCAAAAAATAATTTATTAATTAATTTAAGAGATGGTTTAAAAATCTGATTAGCTAAGCAGGGCATCTTCTTAACTACAGATTATTTTATGAAGTCCAAGCATGCTGAAATTAGCAGTCAAGTCCTCTAAACATGATACTAACCCGCAACATGGCAGAGAATAACTTATTTTAATCCTATATATGAGTTTTATATCATGAAAGGTACTGAAAATATTATAAACTTATAGGCAAACATTCTGGAATGAGTAACATCCTGCAGTTCATTACATTATAACTGATTAATTAACATGCAGAAGTTATTAAAAATTTGACTAATTAATTAACATACTGAAGTTGTAAAAATATGACGAGTTAGTTAACATACCATAATTATAATCTGATTAATTAACATATTGAACTTGCTCACTAAATCCTATAGGCATGACTTCTAAGTAACGGATAAGACAATATAATTATTTTAGGCCTATATGCATGATATTTGTCACGACCCATACCATCGTGATTGGCACCCACACTAACCCTCCGGTGGGAGAACCATTACTACTAACCAACTTACCCCAAAATTAAACATTTAAAGATACGAAAGCAGGTTTAAATGCAGAAATAAAGTGGAGTTCCCATAAACTCCGAAAGTCTAACAAATCGTTACTAAAACATTGCGAAAAACACCCCTAGAATCTGAAAGTCAATGTACCAAAATATCTAAAGTTCAACAAGTCTAAGAAAAATGGGTACAACCTCAACTAAACAGAGGAGTAAATCTAACTAGAAAGTCTGAGTCCGAAGAGAGTGGACTAAAATATAGAGGACCCATGGCAGCCTGAAAGAACTAGCTCACCTTTGAATCCGATCTTGCTCACTGATCTCATAAACGAGGTATGTCCATAGCCGCCTGAAGATGCCCTGTACTCAACAAAGAAGGAGCAAGTGCAGTATCAGTACACAACTACAGTGTACTGGTAGGATCACGCGGCTATTCCAGTAAGTGAAACATATATATAAGCAGTCACAACATAGTAAACACGCATATGCCGAACATATACAATATCAATTATCATTTCAGGAGCAATGTACAATTCCACATTCTCAATAATACACATATATGACAAGTCAATGGTCCTCTCATGGAACCCATACCCAAACTGTTAGTGTGTCGGATCGTGACACCCGATCCAAGTTAGTGTGTCAGAACGTGACACCCTATCCAAATGTATGTCAGTACATGACATCCGATCCCAGTTAGTGTGTCGGAACGTGACACTCGATCTATTCAACATGCCACAATCACAATCACAATGTACATTCTCATAATCATACAATCAAGTGTTGATTCATGGCTTACAATCATTCATTCATACTCATTTACATTAGGTCTGACCAATAGTGCAACATTTGCATATATACATGCATTACAATGAAGCAAATACTAGCATACATCACACAAACATGAAATCAAAACATCACCTACCTCGAAACCAAGCTTGAATCCCCCTAAGGCACTTGAATCTTCCCTTTTCGGATTCTTTCCGCTTGTTCGTGATCTAAAACATACAACTAACGCAAGGATCAATAAACGAGGCCTAATTACCCGGATTACATTCAAAATTATTAACCCTAGGCCAAACCCAAGATTAGGGCTTTTTCCACTATTAACTTCAGATCAAAACCTTCTCCCAACAATAATTACCTAAGAATCTAAGTTCTACAGATCGAAATATGGATTAGGAGAGTAAAATCCTTACCTTTAGTGATAGAAGAGGTGGAAAACCTTTAAGAAAAAGTCTTGGGTTGTCTCTTAGTTCTTAAGAACAAAACTTGCAGAAAAAAACATTTTTGGGGTTTATTTCTGACTTAAGTCGCGTTTGTCCCGTTGTGGCAGATCCTATCCCGCTACAGCGGCCCCGCCTTGGCGGAATAAATCCCGCCCTGGAAGCTTGCACGGAGGCAGAGAGTCAAATTTAGAGTTTCAAAGCCCCATTTCACAACACACCTTCAACCCATGACATTCAAAAACTACTCGTTCACGCTAAGATCAGTTTCGGGAGTTCTACTCGCTCAAATTCGATTCCGTAAAGTCGCACGGGTTCCTTAACGTATTAGCTATCCACTCATATGATCAAAAATATAATTAGATCTCTATTCATTACCAGATTTCGCTAGATCTCACTGACTCTGATTTCGTCCAAATCTGGACTAGGCAAGGAATTTCCAAGTTACTACCAAAAAGTTTTATGACCCCAATTCTTTTCCCATTGGCTTTTCCCTAACGACGGGATCAGGTCGTTACAATAGATACCAATTTACCCATCGCTCGTCCCCGAGTGATCAACTAAGAAAGACTGGTTAAAGTAAGGGTAGAGTAGTACCTGAATCGTTGAATAACTGGGGATACTTGTCTCGCATTTCCTTCTCGGTCTCCCAAGTGGCTTCCTAAACCGTACGATGCTTCCATTAAACTTTCACGGACTTAATCTCCTTGGTCCTCAGCTTTCGGACATCACGATCAAGAATTGCAATCGGTTCTTCCTCATACTGAATGTCTTTGTCTAACACAACTGAGTCCCATTTTATGATGTAATCCCCATCCCCATGATACTTCTTCAACATGGATACATGAAATACCGGATGAACTCCCGATAAGTTTGGAGGTAAAGCCAACCTATACACCACTGGCCCTACACGGTCAAGAACTTCAAAGGGTCCAATATATCGAGGACTAAGCTTGCCTTTCTTGCCGAATCTCATCACCCCTTTCATGGGTGACACCTTAAGAAAAACTTTCTCACCAGTCAGAAATGCCATGTCTCTTACCTTATGGTCTGCGTATGTTTTCTATCGACTTTGGGCTGCTAGGAGCTTAGCTTGGATGCTTCTTACCTTATCTTGAGCATCCTTCACCAAGTCAACCCCCAAATGTTTCACATCTCCAGCCTCAAACCATCCTGTGGGTGATCTACATCTTCTCCCATAAAGTGCCTCAAATGGTGCCATATCAATGCTGGAGTGGTAACTATTATCACAGGAGAACTCACACAAAGGTAGGAACTTATCCCAATGTCCTCCAAAGTCAATCACACATGCCCTCAACATGTCCCCTTACACTTGAATAGTCCTTTCTGACTGTTTGTCCGTTTGCAGATGGAAGGTTGTGCTTAAAGTGAGTTGTGTACCCAACTCCTCATGTAATTTTCCCCAAAACTTGGAGGTGAACTGCGTACCACGGTCCGAAATGATAGAAAGGGGCACTCCGTGCAGCCTTACTATCTCTTTCACATACACCTTAGACAATTGTTGAGCATTATAGTGTACTCTGACTGGAATGAAGTGGGCTGACTTAGTCAATCTGTCAACCACTACCCAAATAGAATCAAACTTCCCCAAGGTCTTGGGGAGACCAACCACAAAATCCATAGCTATCCTTTCCCACTTCCATTCCAAAATTGGCATTCTCTAAAGCAAACTTGTCGGCCTTTGATGCTCATATTTTACTTGTTGAAAATTTTAACACTTAGCCACAAACTCTGCTATGTCTTTCTTCATGCCAGGCCACCAATAAAGTCGTTTTAAGTCTCGGTACATCTTGGTCACACCCGGATAAATGGAATACCGCGAACCATGAGATTTTGTCAATAAATTCTGAATCAAGTCGCCTACTCTAGGAACACAAATCCTTCCTTTAAAACTGAGCACACCTCTCGTATCAAGAACCATATCTTGTGCCTTACCAATCACTGTCTTCTTTCTAAGCTCATTCAAATTCTCATCCTCAAACTGTTTGGCCTTGATCTCCTCAATGAATGTGGCCCTAACCTCAATGCTAGCTAACACCCCATCTTTTTCTGAGATGCCCAACTGCATGAACGTAGACTCCAAATGTTGAATTTCTTTAGCCAAAGGTCGCTTGGTCACACCCAAGCAAGCTAGATTGCCCATACTCACCGCCTTCCAGCTTAATGCGTCTGCCATCACGTTAGCCTTACCCGGATGATACTAGATGGTCACATCATAATCCTTGAGTAACTCCATCCACCTTCGCTTTCTCAGATTTAGATCCTTTTGAGTGAATACGTGTTGCAGGCTACGGTGGTCAGTAAATACCTCACACTTAACACCATAAAGATAATGCCGCCAGATCTTGAGAGCAAATACTACCGCTGCCAACTCCAAATCATATGTCGGGTAATTTCGCTCATGTACCTTCAACTGTCGCGATGCTTAAGCTAGACATTCTTATCCTGCATCAACACTGCACCCAAACCCGAATGTGAAGCATCACAATAAATAATAAAATCTTTACCTTCCATCGGTAGTGCAAGAATAGGTGTTGTGGTCAAGAAAGTCTTGAGCCTTTGAAAGCTCTCCTCATATTTTTCAGTCCATTCAAAAGGTACCTCTTTTTTTGTCAATCTTGTCAGATGTGTGGTAATGAAAGCAAAGTTCTTCACAAATCGACGATAGTAGCTGGCAAGCCCCACAAAACTCCTAATTTCAGTCACAGAACTAGGTCTGACCCAATTCATAACTACTTCAATCTTTTGGGAATCTACCATTACCCCTTCTCTTAAAACTACATGCCCCAAAAAGGCAACCGAAACACTTAGAAAATTTAGCATGCAACTTCTGTCTCCCAAGAACACCCAGAATAATACGAAGATGGTCAGCATGCTCGTCCTCACTTTTCGAATAAACCAATATGTCATCAATAAAAATGATCACAAACGAATCCAGAAATGGTTTGAACACACCATTCATCAAACTCATGAAAGCCGCAGGCGCATTTGTCAACCCAAACGACATTACTAGAAATTCATAGTGCCCATAGCGGGTTCTGAATGTCGTTTTTGGTATATCCTCAGTCCTAATCTTTAACTGATGATAGCCAGACCTTAGATCAATCTTAGAGAAAATGGATGCACCCTGCAACTGGTCAAAAATATCATCTATCTGAGGCAGTGGATACTTGTTCCGAATGGTGACCCTATTCAATCAACGATAGTCTATGCACATTATCATACTACCATATTTTTTCTTAACAAACAAGACATGGGCACCCCATGGGGAAGCACTAGGATGACTGAATACTTTATCAAGAAGCTCTTGGATTTGAGCCTTAAGCTCTCTTAATTCTGTTGGAGCCATACGGTAAGGAGGGATAGAAATGGGGCGGGTACCAAGTTCCAAGTCAATGCAGAAATCTATATCTCTATCCGGAGGTATACCAGGCAAATCCATAGAAAACACTTCTCTAAATTCTAACACCACAGGAGTAGACTCAACAGAGGAAAACTCAACCTCAACATCCCGAATATGAGCTAAATAAGCCAAACAACCCTGCCCCACTAGTTTCCTAGCCCGAATGGAGGATATGATCTTAGCTGGCTTAGGCTTGTACACCCCTTCCCACTCTAACTTTTCCCTACCAGGGATCTCTAGAGTCACAAACTTAGTATTAAAATTAAGCACAACATAATACGGGGACAACCAAGTCATGCCTAAGATGATATCGAAGTCAGTCATATCCAAAATAACCAAATCAGCCCAAGTCTGAAAACCCATAAACAAGATAGGACAAGCACGATAGACATGGGTGACTATGACAGACTCTTCAACTGGGGTAGAAACATGAATGATGGCATCAAGTACATCACAAATCATATCAAATCCCAAAGAAAACTGAACGGACACATAAAAATAAGTAGAACCCGGATCAAATAACACATTAGCTATCCGGTCACAAACAAGAATAGTACCTGTGATCACTGCATCAGAAGACTCTGCCTCACTCTTGCCTGAAAAGGCATAACACTGAGCCCTGTCATCTTGACGGGCGACTTCCCTGCCTGGCTGCGCTGTACCTCTGCCTGCGTTACCATTTCCCCGACCTCCACGGCCTCGCTGATTTCCTCCTCGCCCACCTTGTGGATGTCCTCGACCATTATTACCATTTCCCACGGGTACCACTGCTCTAGTCTGCTGTTGTGCGGGGTCCAACATGCGTGGGTGGGGACAATCTCTCCTCATATGCCCAGGCTCTCCACAATTATAACAAGTGCGATCAAAAGATGGCCTGCTGCCCGCCGAAGGTGCGGCCCCCTGGCTATCCTGAATCAAATTCTGAGGTGAAGTTCCCAAGTAATTACTTTTGGAAGCGGGAATAGCGGACTGAATTGGTCGGGCTGCAAGTGTCAGCCTACCTGAACTTCTGGAGTAGAAGCCCTGAAAGTTACCGGTGCCCTTAGCTTTCTTAGCCAACGTCTTAGCCTGCCCGTCGCGCCTAACTCCTTCCACTTTCTTCACAAAATCTGTTACCTCATTAAAACTTTTCCCAGCAGAAGTCATGTGCACAGAAAATACCTGTAACTCAGAGTTCAGTCCCTTGACAAATAGACGGATCCTCTCTTCCTCAGTAGTCACCAATTGCGTAGCATATCTAGACAAAGCATGGAACTTAGCCTCAAAAGCAGCCACATACATACCACCTTGCTCCAAAGCCATGAACTCATCCATCTTACGATCTCTCATGGTCCGGGGCACATACTTTTCCAGAAATAGAGCATGAAACTGGGTCTAAGTGAGTGGGGGTAAAACTGACTATCTGCATTCCACATAGGCCCTCCACCACTGCTTAGCCTCACCCTGAAGCTGGAAAGTCACAAACTCTACTCCATGCTGATGTACAATACCTAGCTTATGCAGCCTCCCATAACAATCCAAGATGAATTTGTAGGCGTCCTCACTCTCAGAACCATGGAACACATGTGGCTTCAACTTTAGAAACTTAGTCAACATCTCATGATCATTACCAGTCATTACGGGACCCAACAAAGGACGGAAAAAGGAATTAGTACCTAATGTTGCATCTCCCCTGGACTAGTAACAGTAACGGGGCGGTTGCTTGGGGGTTGAGTAGCTTGCACTGTTGGAAGGATTCCAGGACCAACCAATCCTTTCAGAAATGACATGATTTGTTGAGCTAACACTGGGTCTAAGGGAGGAACGCCGATATTCCTAGCCGGTGCATGCTCTTCCTGTCCAATATCCCCCCCGTCCTCAATCTCCACATTATTTTCTACCTCTTCATGATGTGCAGGAGGAACCTCTTCTTTGGGAGCATTCTCAACCAGTGCTCCATCCCTAGTAGGTGCTACCCTTCCTCGGCCTCTACCCCTTGCTCTTCCTCGACCCCTGCCTCGACTGCGACCTCTTGTTGCAGATTCCTCAGCTGGCTCATTGACGGGAGCTACGGGCCTAACGCCGTTGAATCTAGTGTTAACCATCTGCGGACAGAAGAGTGAAGGAAATTAGATACCAATTTGGATCACTAGATACCAATTGGAATCAAGTTATACCACGAAAGGAGACAAGAGAAAACAGAGAGATTTCTTAAAGTCCTATAGCCTCTCGCAGAAAAATACAGACGTCTTCGTACCGTTCCGCAAGACTCTACTAGACTCGTTTTGGTACACCGAGATCAACTAACCTAGGGCTCTGATACCAACTTTGTCACGACCCAGACCGTCACGATTGACACCCACACTAACCCTCCGGTCGGAGAACCATTACTACTAACCAACTTACCCCAAAACTAAACATTTAAAGATACGAAAGCAGGTTTAAATGCAGAAATAAAGTGAAGTTCCCATAAACTTTGAAAGTCTAACAAATCGTTACTAAAACATTGCGGAAAACACCCCTAGAATCTGAAAGTCAATGTACCAGAACATCTAAAGTTCAACAAATCTAAGGAAAATGGGTACAACCTCAACTAAACATACGAGTAAATCTAACTAGAAAGTCTGAGTCTGAAAAGAGTAGACTAAAACATAGAGGACCCATGGCAGCCTGAAAGAACTAGCTCACCCTTGAATCCGATCTTGCTCACTGATCTCCTAAACGAGGTATGTCCGTAGCCGCCTGAAGATGCCATGTACTCAACAAAGAAGGAGCAAGTGCAGTATCAGTACACAACCACAGTGTACTGGTAGGATCACGCGGCTATTCCAGTAAGTGAAACATATATATAAGCAGTCACAACATAGTAAACACGCATATACCAAACATATACAATATCAATTATCATTTCAGGAGCAATGTACAATTTCACATTCTCTATAATACGCATATATGACAAGTCAATGGTCCTCTCTTGGAACCCATACCCAAACTGTTAGTGTGCCGGATCGTGACGCCCAATCCAAGTTAGTATGTCGAAACGTGACACTCGATCCAAATATATATCGGTACGTGACATCCGATCCAGTTAGTGTGTCGAAACGTGACACCCGATCCATTCAACATGTCGCAATCACAATGTACATTCTCATAATCATACAATCAAGTGTTGATTCATGGCTTACAATCATTCATTCATACTCATTTACATTAGGTGTTATCAATAGTGCAACATTCGCATACATACATGCATTACAATGAAGCAAATACTAACATACATCACACAAACATGAAATCAAACCATCACGTACCTCGAAA
The DNA here is from genome assembly GCA_029582245.1 of Solanum etuberosum. Taxonomy (NCBI): domain Eukaryota; kingdom Viridiplantae; phylum Streptophyta; class Magnoliopsida; order Solanales; family Solanaceae; genus Solanum; species Solanum etuberosum. Next base: position 31,507 of record JAJONR010005176.1, read on the forward strand.
CCAAGCTTGAATCCTCCTAAGGCACTTGAATCTTCCCTTTTCGGATTCTTTCCGCTTGTTCGTGGTCTAAAAACATACAATTAACGCAAGGATCAATAAACGAGGCCTAATTAGCCAGATTACAATCGAAATTATTAACCCTAGGCCAAACCCAAGATCAAATACCCATGATTAGGGTTTTTCCCACCATTAACTTCATATCAAAACCTTCCCCCAACAATAATTACCCAAGAATCTAAGTTCTACGGATCGAAATACGGATTAGGGGAGTAAAATCCTTACCTTTAGTGCTAGAAGAGGTGGAAAACCTTCAAGAAAAAGCCCTGAGTCGTCTCTTAGCTCTCAAGAACGAAACTTGTAAATAAATAATGTTTTTGGGGTTTATTTCCGACTTAAGTTGCGTCTATCCCGCTGTGGCGGACCCTATCCCGCTACAGCGGCCCCGCCCTGACGGCTTTCACGGAGACAGAGAGTCGAATTTAGAGTTTCAAAACACACCTTCAACCCATGACATTCAAAAATTACTCGTTCACGCTAAAATCAATTTCGAGAGTTCTACTAGCCCGAATTCGATTCCGTAAAGTCGTACGGGTTCCTTAACGTCTTAGCTATCCACTCATGTGATCAAAAACATAATTAGCTCTCTCATTCATTACCAGATTTCCCTAGACCTCACTGACTCTGATTTCGTTCAAATCTGGACTAGGCTAGAAATTTACAAGTTACTACCAAAATATTTTCTGACCCCAATTCTTTCTCCGTTGCCTTTTTCCTAACGACGGGATCAGGTCGTTACAATATTTTATACCCAAACAATAGGTTAAAAATATTTAAATCATATACGCATGTTTCTTATATAAAGAACAAATTATTAACTAGACATTTATTTTATTTAGAAAAGAGAGTTAATATTTATACTAAACAAGACAGAGATAAACATGTAAAAAGTCACACTTATATTACTATTATTATTATATGTTAAAAGTGAGAGGTGAATTAGTTATTTTGGTAACCCAGTGAACTCAAGTGATTAAATTTAGAAGCATGTTGATCATTTTAAATAGCCATGTTCTAGACAGTTCCCAAATTATTCAATCATATATAGAGAGAGCTAGAGTGTTCTACTACAAGATTATTATAAAACCGGATAAACCAACGATTAAAAGAAAGATACAACATCAAAATAAGTTAAACTAGAGCTCCATCCCGATGTATCCCAACCCGCGAACTCTTCACATCCTTGACTTCTTAGAGACCTGCTACACATTCGAAGCAATAGGCAAGATACTACACAATACATATATATTAAATAATTTATTATAGCCAACCAAATATAAAAATACCACATTATAAGCAGAATCAAAATCATATAAAGATTATTTGAAAGCATACACAAGGCATCTAAACAGGTCATGACATAATGATGAATATCAAATTACACACCCACATAGAAATGAGGAGAAGACTAACGCGGATGCTTCCTTTTCAATAGCATAAACTTAAAGTAAAGTAAATATAAAGGCGGAATGACCTGGGAGACCTGTACTTGGCTCCGTTTGTAAGTTGGACCCTCCTACTTATCAATTTGTCAACTGAACCCCTAAACTCATCAGAACGCAATAGTTAAACCTTTTTTCATCTGACTTGTGTGCATGAAGTACAATTGCTTACACGTGAAATTACATGTCATTTTTTAATGACATGTAAGAAATTACATGTTAAAAATTAAAAAAATCAATTAAGCCACTTTTGTAATTTCTGGAAATTTTAGATAAGCATTTTTAAAAAAATAAAAAAAAATCCAAATAAGAGTTGTTCTTTATATTTATTCCAAATTGAACCCTAAATTCATGTCAAATAGATGAAATTTTTCCCCATTTGATTTGAAAATTCAAATAAAAGTTCACCACCACAAATCCAACTAATCTCAATCACAATTTCGAATTAATTTCACAAAGTCACAAGACCCATTTATTATTTTTCAAGCTTTCTCTAATTTATCAATGGAGTTTTAATTTTTTCAATATCCACCATTATCCTTCGTGTTAATCCATATTTAGACCTCTTTTTTGAAGCCTAATTAAACAAATAATAATATCAATACTTTTAGACTAAAAAGCTAAAATTTAAAAGGATTAAGAGAGAGGCTGATCTAAATGGTTAGGCAGGCGGCTGATTTGTAGTGGAAAAAAAGTGTGGGTTGAGAAGGAAGTGGATGAAGGAGAGAATGAAGAGGAGGAGAGAAATTCTAAGAAGAAGAAGAGGGGGGGGGGGGGGGCTGGGGACGGAGGAGAGAGGGGTGGGGGTGGGGTGGGGGAGGGCTGGTTGAGGAAGATGGGTTTTTAATTTAGTTTTTTAAATTGATTATTCATATTATTATTTAAATATTTTTTATGTAAAATACAGTATTTACTCGTTGTCAAACACGTGTAATCACGTATTTACAAACGGAGTCAAATACAGAAATCTCCCAGCTCATTCTGCCTAAATATAAATGCAAGAACAAAAAAATATCATCGAAAATCACTAACCGGTTAAATAGAATAATTATTTAATAAACCAGACTTGATTCCCGAATTCAATTTAGTATAGCTGTCCAAAACACCTAAACTTCCTTAATAATATGCTAAGAGAATTATTAGAGTGAGTGAGAATGTTCTTATTTTTTTGCCGAGTATTTTTACTTGTTAAAAAATGTCCGAATAAAGAATAAGGAGCCTTGTTTATATTATATACTAGATGATAGGACACAACATAAAAGGAAAAGAATTAATTTTGGATCAATTAACATTGTTTTCCTTAAACAAATAAAATCAGTAAACATCCCTTTTTACAAGTACCGAATATATCTTTTACCAAAAATAACATGTGAGAATCTGTCTACGCAAGAAAGTCAATTATCAAACCCTCAATCAATATTACATATTATAATGCAAAAGGAAGCATCTATTTAAGGAAGAAGAATAAAATACAGCTCACATCAATGTCAATGCACACGTATTCATAGCAATAACAAGGCAACCAATTAAATTAACAGAAAATCAGTCAGTGATGATAATAAACCAAGACAAGAATTGGAGCAAATTATGACTAAATCAAAGATTGAATTAATAAAATTTGAGCAAATTAGACTGATATTTAGCAACTCTAACAATTTCATAGGAGAGTAAGTAATATTTTAGACATATGACAAAATTGAATTCCAAATCAATAATATGAAAAAACCAACAACAGTTCATACTTTAAACAAAATTTCGAGATTATCGACTTTCACATATACTAAACATGCATAAAATTTCTATATCAGAAAATCTAAGTCAAATTTAAAAAAATGACAAGAACCACAAAATTGTTAAAAATGAGATAATAATCTGATAGATAACAAACCTGGACGGATCTGTTAAGATCCATCTTAAGTAGGCCAAAATCTCAACACCTTGTGTTGACCAGAGTGGTGCTCGTTGAAGTTCGTTGTTGCGCCGATGCCCGGAGCTGCTGGTCGGAGCAATCACTTGTGGCCGGAGCACTGTCGTTGCTCATTTCGCCACCGCTGCACTGATTCGCCGGTGGCTGCAGACTGGAGCAGCAGCGAGAGGAGGGGTCATTTGGTCGGATTCGCTTCGTCGGAAGTGATGCAGCAGCGCTCCTTGCCGCTTCTGTCCATCGACCTCGACAGAGAAGAGGAAGAGGAGAGCGAAGAGCTCGGAGGAGCTGGCTGCTGGCCGGAGATCACCTAGTCGCTGGTGGTCTTCGCCGACGACGAGCAGAGGGAGGGAGAAGGAGGAAAAGGGAAAAGAGAGGGGGCGAGAGGACAAAAGACGATTACCCATGTTCCTATAGCATGAGAGGACAAGAGACGATTACCCATGATCCTAAGGTAAGGGGACACGAGGCGATTATCCATGATCCTATAGAGAAAGGGCTAGAGGCGATTACCCATGTTCCCTTTAGAATAAGGCAAGAGGCGATTACCCATGACCTTAATAGTTAAGATAAGATATGTTAGATGATTAGCTTGGA
>JAJONR010005177.1:0-49019 GCA_029582245.1 Solanum etuberosum
TTTTTTTATATATATATATATATATATATATATATATATATATATATATATATAAGTAGTTCACTAATTATTTACCTGGTACATCAATACTAATCGAGATCCGATACATTGTAGAAGGTAATTCATCTCTATTGATTATTAGGAATGACATGGGAGTAAAGTTGTACGTTAAGGTGAAGAAACGTGAGGTTGGATTTGCTATGTATCCCCTCTATTTTTTGAATTTGTATATTGATATATAAGTCGCGATACATTAATGATTACAAATTGATACATTACTAGTTTGACGTATATGTAGTGTGTTTTTAGATCTTTAATTTAGTGTGCTAATAATATAAAGTATCATATACAAATTTGTATATGGATATATAAGTCATGATACATTACTAGTTATAACTTGATACATTACTAGTTTGATGTATATGTAATGGTTTTTTAGAGTTGTGAGTCAGTGTGTTGTGTTGTGTAATGAATTCGTCTGCTACATTATGTGTTGTGTATGGATTCGTATATGGATAAAATAGTAGGGATACATTATGTGTTGTAGGTTTATACATTATATATTTTGTATCTGGTACATGTTTTGTATATGTTGGTATTTGTGATTTGAATTGCAATGTGCGTTTAGTATAATGTTTCAGATACATGAGTTGTAAGTTTGAAAAAAAATAAGATTATATAGTGATTTGTTTGTGATAAATTATTTTGTATATGAATAAATTGGTAAAGATACATTATTTGTTGCAAGTTGATACATTACACATTTTTTTATTAGATACATTATATAATCATAAGCTTGCCCTGTACGTGTTGGATTTTGTGATATGATTTTCCTGATGTGTTTTTAATAATGTATCAGATACATTTGATGTAAGTTGTAAGTGTATCGTTCTATAGGGGAGTGTTGTGATAACTTAATTTTATGAATTGTGTCAGTTTTTTCTACGTATAAGACACAATTATTAAAGTGTGTACAATATAGATGAACATATATCTTGTTGTTTTGTTGTGCCTCCTTGTATAATATTTATGACTGATACATGAGTTAGTAGCCATTTTGTAATGTATCTGGTATAATTGCAGCTATGTATTGGTCAATTCCTGAGTCTGTTTTGAAAGAAATTGTGTTGCCACCGAGATACAAGAGGATGCTTGGACGGCCAAGAAAATGAAGGAAGAAAAATGCAGATGAAAAACTAACAACAAACACAAACTGTTGTGGACGTTGTGGGCAAGAAGGTCACAACGGACGGAATTGTACTTATTTCCTAAAGATGATTGACACAGACTTTTTAATAGACTTTTTTAGAATACATTGATGTTTTAGTTTTATAATTTTCAATTCAATAATTTTTCCACTATAACAGTATATACACTTCAATGTATTGTGTTTTTACGTATTCCTGATACAATATATTGAAATGTTGCTATTATGAAATAAAAATTTATTCAGATTTGTGTTCATTTCTGATTGATGATGATTTAATAACACTGTTAAATTATTAACATTTGTAAATCTGATAGAATGTACATGTAATGAATGGTTTTGTTGAATTTTGATAAATAATGTATCTGATACATCATGATTGTAAACAACTTGTTTTTAATGTATCACATATAACATGAAATCTAGAAAATGTATTTGATACATTAAATTATGAACATTATACAGTAAGAAATGTACATTACAAGTGTTATAAATTAAGTATATCAATAACATCATGAACGATAAAAATGTGTGATACTTTAATTCATGAAGATAGGTTGATTCAAATAATTTTTAAAATATCCTAATTTGTGTTGTTTACCACACACATTATAATTAAAATTGAAAAAAATATAGATAAATATACATTCTGAGATTAACGGAACAAAATAGATTGATATTAAGAGTCAAACAAAATATTTTTTTAGAGAAATGCTCTAACACTTAGTTAATGTATCTTGAAAACAGTACAAACTAAAAAACAATGTGTATCCATTGATACATTATAACTATTCCTGATTAACTAAATCCTCATGGTCTAGTAGTGTGAAATGACCCCTAGGCTTTGATGGATCGTCATTATCACTAAGATATCCTCTTCAGCCTTTTCACTGCTGTATTTTCATAGCAAAGCTGCATATCTTGAGCAGAGATAATTGGATAAGAAACCATTAGATTGAGTTGAAATTTCATCGCTAAGAAATTCAGCAAACGCAGCTGCAAACAATCCACAATCCCTACAAAATACAGAAGATACATTATAAAAACGAATTGAACATAGACTTTAAAACAAAATTTTATAAAACTTACATTTGAATAAGATTGAAGATACATTAACGAACTTGATTCAACAACATTAGTGTTATGTATCAATACCTTAAATATGAATATGATACATTGCAATATAATAAAATTACTTTTTGAGTAATGTATCATGCATTTGAATCAACTACTACATGCAAGATTGAACATCAAAACTAGCGTAGAAATAGATCAAAACTCATTACCTTGGGTAGAGTGAGTCAAGAAATTGTAAATGAAACTTTTCTACCCTTTTTTCAGTAATGTATCATGCATTTGAATCAACTACTAGATGCAAGATTGAACATAAAAAAAACCGTAGTAATAAATCAAAAATTATTACCTTGGGTTGAGTAGGTCGATAAATTGTAGAAGAAACTTTTCTACCCTTTTTTTGAAGGAGCGTGATCCATATCAGGAAATAAGGATGATTTTTTTTGAAGATGGCAGTGGAGAAGACTGATGAGTCCGAGATTTCAACTCATTTAGGGCTTTGTTTTGATACTTTATTATCCTCAAATGCCTAATTTATGCTCCGTACTGATGTTAAAATGTTGATTTGCAGCAAAGAAGGTAAAAGGATCAAGGCAAGGACATTACCAGGCGAAAAGGAGCTAAAAAGATGAAAAAGGCTGAAGATAACAAAAGCTGAGAATCACCTAAGCCACTCGGCGGCTCGCTGAGTGGCACATCAGCTCGCCTAAAGTTCCATACTGCTAGCCCTGGGGAATAGCCAATTTGGTGATAGATTCGGACATTCGGTGGACCGCCGACTGGATCGGCGACACATTCTGGATCGCCTAAAGTCACAGACCCTCGAGGACTAAAAGCCAAGGAAGACCGGCGATGAGATGGAGTGATTGGCGCATCGCCGACCTGGTCGGAGACGCTCGACTTACCTCGCCTAATGGTCCTTGCAGTTGAAATTTAGAAAACTATAAATTGAATTCTAAAAGAGTTCAAAAGGGTCCTAGTTTTTATTATTGAAGTGCAGTTTTAGTTTTCCTCCATTTTTGGGAGAGTTTTCTTAGTATTTTCCATTGGAGAACAACTTTGAAGGGTTTTTCAAGTAGATTCGAAGTGGGTCTTTGATTTTTAGCATTTTGGATCATTTTAAAGACTTTGATTGCAATACCAAAATCATGGAGAATGGTTTTGGTATTAATTTCTATCTTTTTATGATGCTTGGCTAAAACCCCAATTCTTGGGGTGTGATTATGTGATTATTTGCTTAATTAGCTTATGTGTATTGTTGTTTAATGATTTAAATGTTGTTTTAATGTGGGTTTGATCGATAGTTGAGTAGTAATTTATGAATTGTAGTTGCAAATACAATTTTAGCTTAGTGTTTAGGGATTGCTCGAGAGAGAGGTTCTAAAACAAGGTTATCGATTGATGATTATAGTGTGTGGGTTGTTATGGGTTCAGCTCGAGAGAGTGAATCTTAACTCATTCATACCTATCTAGCTCGAGAGAGTAGATAAATTAAGGTTTTGGGCTGTTTTGTAGTGTCAAGCTTGTCGAGGTTCGAGAGAACTCGCCTGAACCGTAATAGTTGTTAGAGAGAAAACTATTGCACCTATAGTCTAGCCTACCCATAGTGATTCAACACTTTATTATTAAGCTCCAATTATCCATATAGTGAAATTAGCTTATAATCGATCACATCCCGAGAATCCCTTCCTACTTGTCTAATCTCCTATTTTAGTGATTCTTGTAGTTGTTCATTGATATCTCAAAACCCCCCATCTGACATTCGTTGTCAACCCTTTGACTTATTTTATTTGATTTCGATAATGTCTACTTCTATAACCGATTAGAATCACATCTTTACTTCCTAATAGAATTTGATACGGTACCGCTCCCGGTGGGTTCGACCCCAACCTTTCGCTAGGTTATGTACTAGATTACAATCGTCTACACCTAGAATTGGATGAGGTGTATTTGAGACGTTAATCAAAGACGACAATAAAGAAGACGAAAATGTACCAATTAATTGGTTTGAATTTGATTGACTGGAGAGAGAATCCTTTTACAATTCAAATTGAGATGAAATTGTGACTGATAAGATTGTGGAGTGAAATTAGGGAGAGATTAAAGGATTGAAAAAAGGAAGGGAACACGTGGGTAAGGTTGGACACTTATGTATCCGGCTGACTTGAGAATTAGGGAAAAATAAGGGATTTTGGAAATAATTTGAAATGGTAGGGAATAATGGAAATTATAGAAAATTAATGTGTGTATATAGGTAATTTATCCAATAATCTATATATGTATAATAGGAGAGGGGATATCACCTACATGTCAGCACCATAAAGAATAGAATTTATGAATTATTAAAATTAATTTATAATCTGAAAATTAGAAAATAAAAACAAAATTACAAAAACTAAAAAAGAAAAGAAAAGAAAAGAAAAATGAACTGCAAAATACTAAATATAAAATTTTTACTATCACTTTAACTTTATACAGTTTTTCAAAATTCAAACACTACTACTACGCATACGTAGGTGGTATTCTCGCTTAATCGCAGGTGGTATTCTTGCTTATCACATGTGGTATTCTTTCTTATCTTCTTGTAGATCGGATATTGTTCTGACATGAACTATGGTAAGTTTATCACTTCCATAATAGACCTATTGGGTTGCGCCTAATCTCTTTGAGATATGCCCGATCTCACCTTCTTCATTGACATTCAAGTGAAACTCTGCTCCTCGAGATTGAAGCTCTCTCAAGCTCAATATGTGCGCAATTAGTTCGACAAAGCATGACTTGCCAGACTCTTCTCACGCCAATGGAGACCAATGCCAAGCTACGTCAAAGGGATAGTGTTGGAATATATGCGTCCACTATCGGTCAATGGACCAAGTCCCTTGACTAAGCAAGAAAAATAACTTAAGTAAAAGCAATAAACTAAATAACACAAGCAGTTTACGTGGAAACCTCCTTGCTCAAGGGCGGTGAAAACCACGACCTGTACTCACAAGATTTCAATCCAAACTCTATTTCACTCAAACAGAGCAACGATTCAAATTACAAACTCTTGCAACCTAGGAATTTAACTCTAAATCCCTTCCCCCTCACTGTAGCAACTCTACTACAAAGGAAACTAAGCAATAACTCTATTGCCCACTAAACCAACTAACTTTAGTTGATCTAGACTTCAACTCTTTCAAAGTAAAACTTCTATTGCCCACTAAATCAACTAACTCTAATTAATTTAGACTTCATCCACTCACCATAGCTAACTCTAGCTATAACTCAAGATCAACAATGAAAACTGAAACTGATCTACTTCCTTTATAAATCAGAAATAGATCTACAATGATAAGCATTGAAATATAAACCTAATACAACTAAGACGATGACAGTTCTATCAGGTCCCTTGTTGTTCTTGAGGAAAATATTTCTGGAGGAATATTTGCATGTCATCATCAAAAAGGGGAAAATGTTATATTCTAGGTGTTTTGATGATCCTCACAAATACAGGAACTCGATCCTTGGTAGAGTACTTCCGTCCAGATTCAAAATGGTGTACAACTGTAAAGCTGTCTTGTCAGGTTGGTTGGTAAAAAGTGCAGTGTACTTCACCAATAGAAAGGGCAGATGCGTTTGTTTGTTTCAGCGGTCAAAACTCTTATTGGTGATTGATTTATACAACAATAAGCAAACAACATTATTCATTCAAAAAGAGAGAGAGCTAGCTAGTCTTTTCAAGAAATCACAAAGAACGCAGTGCAAGGGACCTAGTCTCAGAAAGACTGCGTACTTGAAAAAGTTAAAAGACAGCTGTCTAAAAGCTGTCACATCTGACATGGTTGGTGCACAACTTTTTAGAATAACAGGCTCTCAGCCAATTGTGTCGTCCCAAGAGGTTTGTGTTCATTTGATATAGTCTCTTCTCACAAGACACAAACTATGATTTGACAAACAAAGATTTGAATTTCTGAAAATTCATAAGCTTACAAAGAAGAAGCCATCTTCAAGGAAGAACACTTCTCATACTTAACAAAGGACCTGATGGAGTGCTGAAGAGTATTTGTTGGATATTCATATTTGCGTCTTATGTGCTTACATTGTAAATCTACTCCTAAGATTTGGTATGCATAGGATAGATTTTGACAGGTTACTGGGGATAGGTACCTGATGTGGATGAATGGGGGAAGAAGTGGGAAAGAGAAGAGAAGTTTGTCATTATCAAAAAGCGATTAAATATGTTAATATGTAGTTTTGATGATTTGACAAACCATGAAATCTGATACGGGACCTGATCCTATGTGAGAATGGTGCACCTGTACGAGAAAGGACAGCTGGAAAAAGTACTCTACACACACTGCCATCTGCAGGAGGTGGTGTGCGTCTGGTGCAGAGTGGCAGGGCTGTTAGACAATAGTATTGCTTCTAGGGTTTTGTGTCCATAATATATAAGATTCATATCAATGGACACAACCTAGAGTTTTGCATTCTGAAAGTTTATAATGAGAAAAAGTAATTCTCTCCAGAAATATTTTCCTCAAGAACAATAAAGGACCTGATAGAGCTGTCATCGTTTTAGTTGACTTAGGTTTATATTTCAGTGCTTATAATTGTAGATCTATTCCTGATTTATAAAGGAAGTAGATCAGTTTCAGTTTTCATTGTTGATCTTGAGTTATAGCTAGAGTTAGCTATGGTGAAGAAGCACCCAAGTTGGAGTTAAAGCATTGCCAGCCCACCTCAGGTATGTATTTTTGGGTGAAGATAAGACCTTACCCATTATTTTGTCTGCAACATTATCTGATTCACAGGTGGAAGCAGCATTAAGTATCTTAAGGAAGAGAAAATCAGCCTTAGGTTGGCAAATGTCTGATATTCACGGAATAAGTCTCGCGTTGTGCATGCATATGATTTACATGGAGGAAGGTCATAAGCCGAGTGCATAACACCAACGGAGATTGAATCCAGTGATGAAGGATATGGTAATAAAAGAGGTGATCATGTGGTTAGATGCGGGGATTGTATACCCCATATCTGACAACAAATGGGTAAGTCGGCGGAATGACAGTGATAACAAATGAGAAGAATGAACTGATCCCCACAAGGACAGTAACTGGGTGGCGTATCTGCATGGACTACAGGAAGTTGAATGATGCCACCAGGAAGGACGATTACCCGGTGCCTTTTATTGATCAAATATTGGATAGACTGGCGGGGCAAGAATATTACTGCTTCCTGGATGGCTACTCAGGGTATAATCAGATAGTCATTGCACCAGAGGATCAGGAGAAGACTATCTTCACTTGTCCGTATGGCACCTATGCGTTGAAACGTATGCCATTCGGATTATGCAATGTACCAAAAACATTTCAGAGATGCATGATGGCAATCTTCCATGATATGGTGGAGGATTTTGTTGAGGTGTTCATGGATGACTTCTCGGTGTTTGGTGAATCTTTTGATTGTTGTTTGACTAATCTTGACAGGGTCCTTGCAAGATGTGAACAGACGAATTTGGTGTTGAACTGGGAAAAGTGCCATTTCTTAGTTCGAGAAGGTATTGTACTGGGGCATAAAATCTCAAGAAATGGGCTGGAAGTTGATAAAGCCAGGGTGGAGGTCATTGAGAAGTTACCCCCACTCATCACGGTGAAGGGAGTTAGAAGCTTTCTGGGACACGCTGGTTTCTACAGAAGATTCATCAAGGAATTTTCTAAGACTGCAAGACCCATGTGCAGCCTATTGGAAAAAGAGGTGAAGTTTGTATTTGATGAAAGTTGTTTGCAGGCATTTGAGTTGTTGAAGAAGAAGTTGATCGAAGCCCCTATTCTGATTGCTCCGAACTGGGAGCTTCCATTCGAGCTCATGTGTGATGCCAGTGATACAACGGTTGGTGCAGTGCTAGGGCAGTGTAAGGAGAATATGTTTCATTCCATTTACTATGCTAGCAAGACACTTGATGCAGCTCAATCCAACTATACTGTCACACAGAAAGAGATGCTAGCATTAGTATTCACTTTTGATATGTTCAGGTCGTACTTGGTGGGCACCAAGGTTGTTGTCTACACTGATCATGCTGCAATCAGGTATTTATTCAACAAGAAGGATGCAAAGCCGAGGCAAATTAGGTGGATATTTCTCTTGCAAGAGTTTGGTCTAGGGATTAGATATAGGAAGGGGACCGAGAACCAGATAGGCAATCATCTTTCTAGATTGGAGGACTCATCTCATGTGAGAAATGAAGGACAAATTCGCGAAGAGTTCCCTGATGAGCAATTGCTGGCCTTGGACCTTGCCCAGGTACCTTGGTATGCTGATATTGTGAACTTTTTGGTGAGTGGTTTATTTCCACCTGGGGCCTCAACACATCAAAAGCAGAGGCTGAAGTATGAGGCACCATTTTATATATGGGATGAGCCTTTCCTATTCAAGTAGGGACCTGATCAAATAGTACGAAGGTGTATAGCTGAACACGAGGCATTGCAAGTGTTGGAGAGTTGTCACTCTTCACCATATGGTGGACACCACGGAGGCGAGTGCACGACACATAAGGTATTGCAATCTGGTTTTTTTGGCCTACTTTATTTAAATATGCTGCAATGTTTGTGAAGGGTTGTGATCAGTGTCAGCGGATGGGAACTATTTCTAGAAGGCATGAGATGCCATTGAGCAACATCCTCTAAGTTGAGATTTTTGATTTATGGGGGACAGACTTCATGGGACCATTCCCATCTTCCCATGGCAATCAGTATATCCTAGTGGCAGTAGACTACGTGTCCAAGTGGGTGGAAGCAGTTGCTCTACCTATCAATGATGCGAAGGTAGGAGTAAAGTTCATCAGGAAGCACATCTTCATCAGGTTTGGAACTCCTAGGGCCATGATAAGTGATGAAGGTACGCACTTTATTAACAGTTCAGTGCGAAATCTGCTGGCGAAATATGGCGTGAGACACAAGGTAGCTATAGCTTATCATCCCCAGACTAGTGGGCAGGTGGTAGTGTCCAATAGGGAAGTGAAGCAACTTCTGCAGAAGACTATGAATGCGCAAAGGAAAGACTAGGCTGAAAAGTTAGATGATGCTTTGTGGGCATACAAAACTGTGTACAAGACACCAATAGGGACTTCTCCTTATCGAATGGTGTTTGGAAAAGCATGTCACCTTCCAGCGGAGTTGGAGCATAAAGCGTATTGGGCTATCAAGAAGTTGAATCTAGATTCTAAGTTAGCTTGAAAGAAAAGGATAACCCAGCTGCATGAGTTAGAGGAATTCAGGCTCCACGCGTATGAAAATGCCAAGCTTTACAAAGAGAAGACCAAGAGGTGGCATGACAAGCATATTGTGTCACGCACCTTTGAGCCTGGTCAATTGGTTCTGTTGTTTAATTCAAGATTGAAGTTGTTCCCCGAAAAACTTCGGTCTAAGTGGATTGGACCATTTGAAGTTGTGAGGATGACTCAACATGGAGCTGTGGAGCTAAGAAACAAGGATAAGAGCTCTACTTTCCTTGTGAATGGGAAACGAGTGAAGCACTACTTTGGGAATGATGTGGATCGTGAGCATGAAGCACTCATATTGAATGATGAGTTATTCATGAGCAGGGTCGTGCCGCGACGTTAAATCAGGCGCTGCACGGGAGACAACCCGTGACCCCTTGTAATAGTTAGGATTTGTATTCTTTTGTTTTGTTATTTTAATTCATTGGAATTAGTAAAAAAAATGATATCCAGAAAAATACAAAAATATGAGTCGTGCCATGACCAAAACTAAGGCGCTGGATGGAAGGAAACCCATTGTGTTTTTACTAATGGGTGTTGTGCTCAAACTATGCAGCAACCAGGATTTGGCACTCATAGCGCATCGTGGAGGTAGCTGAAAATTCTGCCTCCGCGTCACGGAGGGGGTCACCAAATTTGGATTCGATGAGAATTAATTTTCTCGTCAAAAATTGAGGAAGAACCCTCCGTAAAGTAGCCGCGTCGTGAGGGGGTTTTAAACTTTTGATTTCATGAGAAATTGGAATTTTTAAATAAACCAAAGGACCCCGTGACAGGGCCGCATCGCGAACCTTGTCCAAATTTTGCCTCGCAGGAATTAATTTTCCTGAACGAGGCAGAACGGTCCGTGTCCTCTCCGCGTCGCGTCTCCAGGTGAGTTTTTCAATTTTCATTTAATAAAATGGGTTTTACCCATTTTCTATTCTAATACCCGACCCAGGTCCCTTTTAACCCAAAATTCCCGTCCCCAAACCCCATTGTTTCCCCATATCAATTTGTCCTTGCGTTTTTCTTCCCTTCCCTTCTCCCTTGGGATTTTATGGGTTACAACCATAACGCGGAAATGATTTATGGCCATCCCTCTCGCCTTTTTTCTCCTCCTCAACGTATAAGGTATGTTTTCCGCTCTAATTTTGCTCGATTATGCGTTATTCTGAAGGGGTGGGGCTGTTCAGTTAATGGGATGTCATGGTTTAGATTTGTAGTAAAGGTACATGACTATAGGTTGCTTTAGCATGGTTATTTTTGTAGTTTCGAGTAGAACACCCCTTTTTCTACTAGTGTATGGATTGTGAGTCAAGTTTGGTTGTTGAACTTGTTAGTTTGACAAAGGTGGGGTTATGGTTGATTGTGAGTGTTTGTTTCAAAAAATTTAATGGGTATTTTGAATTCTTGAGTAGAAATTGCCCGTGCTTGCGTATATGTGGGTGTTGGGGTAAATGTGAGTGTTTAAATTGGTAAAGGGGTAAAGATTGGGTTTGTTTTTTATTAAGCTTATTGAGTTCATAAATTTTGTGGGGGGGGGGGGGTATAGTGTGAATTATTGAGTAGCACTATTAGAATCTCATTGTATGAAGCTGTGGGATGTGCCATTCGGAACCTTGAATGGAATTTTTTACTTTTGATTACGAATCGATGCCTGCATGAGACATTTGAATGGGTAGTAGTTTGTTTTGCTGTTGGTTTACGTGTGTCCACTTGTGGGAAGTCTGAGTACCTAAGCTGGATGATGCGTCGTCATAAGTGTGGGGTGGTATTTGCACACCACCCATGTTTATCAATGTCGTGTAGTTTGCTTGGGCTGAATTATATTTTGATTGCAGGAAATCATGTCTGGGACTCAAAGACTAGGAAAAGAAGTGGCAAACTCGAGCCAGAGGAAACGTGTCAGGAGTAGGGGGAATGTACCCCCTGCAAAACCCAGGGGTCAAACCAGGCGGTCCGGGTTGCGAGCTGTGGTTAAGGAAGAGAAATTATGGTGGAAGAAGTACATCGAGGCTAGATATTTCTCGAATGTGTGCATCGATAGGGATAACATGGCACGGGAGTATCTTAGAATCATACGGCGTATCCAGGAGCTTCACATGGAGTTCATTTTTTGCGGAGCCTAGTGAGTGTAACTTGCACATGGTTCGGAAGTTCTACGCCAACTAGGCGATGGAATCTAGATCCCACTTTGTATAAGTTCGAGCAGTGGATGTGACACTCACTCTAGCGGTGATTAATGACATAATTGGTATGTCACAGGACACCGATCCAGTGGTACTCAAAGGGCTGAACATTCGCACACCGTATCGGGCCATTCGACACAGACTTTGCAGTCCTCAGTCCATGGTGCAGTGGACCAAGCATATCGGGAAGAGATATCACTAATCTCTTCCCTACGCGCACATGCTTAGGGAGGCTCGAGTCTGGCTTAAGATTGTGATGAATTATTTGACACCGGGGCTGCATTACACGGATATCACCCGGGACAGAGTGTGTCTAGTCTACGCCTTGATGATGCCTACAAAATTGAACATTGGGGTTGTGTTGAAATCAGCAATAAGGGAGGCCCGGGTTCATAAAAGGCGCAGGTATGCATTTGGTGGTCTCATTACTAGACTCTGTCGTGCTGCAGGTGTCCCAGAGGAGCACTTGGATTATATGGCACCACTATTTCCAGCGCCGGTAGATATCACTAAGAAAAAGGGGCCGGACAATGAGTTCGACCCAACTCTCACTACTGTGGAGCGCCATAGACGTGATGAGCTGATCATGGCCAAGATGTATGGCCTGGAGATGTTGCACCACCAAAATGGTTACCGGGCGTCAACTGATGTGCAACTGGGAGACGTCGAGAGAAGTACCTGTTGAATGCACATGCTAACGCTTTGCTTGGCATTAGTCCTGCTTTTCACGAGTCGGTGGATGATGACATCCCGATCGATGAGGAGAGACTGCGCACTAGCTCAGTTGTGCAGTCATATTTTTGATGAGGAGGTGGACCCTGCTCAGGCCGGTGATGAGGCCGACGGGGGAGATGCTATGGAGGACTGATCAGGGAGTGTTTCACCTTACCTCTGTACTGAATTTCATGATTTTGTGAAGCACTGGGGACAGTGCTAATGTTTAAGTGTGGGGTGAGGGTGAAATTATCTCTGGTCTTTATATATTAATGAACACTGGTAGTGTCATATGTTTGTCTTCTATTTTTTGTTTTGTTTTTATTTTGGGTTCCTTGGAGGTTGTTTTCGATTATTTGGCCAAGGAAAGTCCATTTGAAGTGTACAAAATACAAAAAGATTTTGTCTTTTTAGGATTGAGTCAGTCGTCATAGTTGAGTCACATTGCCTAATGATAGATGGATGACGACCGTCTTAAGGGAAATTTTCGTCATTGAGTTTTAGATTGGTATGCGCTGAAGCTTGAAAGTCCGAAAGGAGACTGTATGAAAGCATGATTAGAAGTTGATGTATGAATGCATTTGAATTCTTGTACTTGGCTTTAATGACTGCAACTTAAGCTTAAATAGAACCTTGTGCATGAACTGATTGTGTTGTTGTGAATGATCCATCTTGAGTAAAACTTGTGCCATGAGCGATGAGGTATTGTCGTATCCATGTAATGCATCTAAGTCTAGAACTTGCCCAACATGTTATTGAAGTGAAATGAAAGTATTTCTCTGCTTAAAAAATGATAATAGGCTTTCTTTGCTTTGTCATGTGAATATAGCCTTTTCAGAAATAATATCCCTAGTATAGCCCCATTGAGCCTTTTAGCCTTGATTTTGTTCTAACTTACTTAATTGAGCCGAATCCCTTTTATTGATACCGTTAGTTTTGATCCCAAAGTAATCCCTAAAGCACTATGTTAAGATGAAAAAAGGAAATCAGCGGAAAGAGTAAATAGGGTGGAAATGTTTTGTTGTGTGGGGAAGAGAGAAAAGAGGTAGAAAAATGATGCCCCATAAGTTCCTTAATCTGGGATTGGCCCTGATCCTTTGGACATTGTGCACTTTGACTAAGGTTAAAAGCCTAAGTTGAAGGTCGCTAACTCGGAGATTACCTTAATAATGGCCCTGGTCCTTACAAGGACAATGTGCACCTTAACTCGAGAGAAATCTATAAGTTGAGGGTGGCTATTGTTAAGTGTCAAAAAAGAAGAAGATAAATAAGGGGATGTGTAGAAAATAAGGGCGAGGGTGGAAGTACTAGTGGAAAAATATGCAGAAAGGGGGGCGAAAGAAAAGAAAAAGTTGTGAATGTAGCAAGAAAAATTAAAACAGGTACATTAGGGAGGATAAGTAACTAATTTCACCTAAATGTATCCTCCCTTACCTCAAGCTTACATTACAACCCGTAAAGTCCTGTTTGATTCTGGACAAAGCACGCTTAATTAGTGGAGATGTACATAATGGACAAGCTTATGGTTCTCAATGCATGCATGTATGATGTCTTTGTGAAGTGAGAGCGTATTATGTTTGTGAATTCCTTAAACTATATTCAATTTGCTAAGTTGAGTGTGTGGACTATTCTTTTGACTGAGGGGCACTTGTTATATGAAAGATAGGTGATATGAAATGGTGCACATGAAGTTTAATGCGTTGGTTGCAAAAAGTTATCGAGTCAATACTTGAGTTGTATGATGTATGAAGGTGGGCAAGGCCTATTGTGAGTGAGAACATGCTTGTTCTAACTGATTACAACTCCTTAAAAGGAAGTAGCAGATGCACAAATACCATAGTAGGAAGTCGAGATCTAGGATTAGTTAGAAAGTTGTTTGAGGACGAACAAAGCTATAAGGGTGGGGTAGTGATCTTAGCTTATTTATATGCCTAGGAATCTAATAACCCCCGCATTTTAGCTAAGTTTGGAATCATTTTATGGTGATTTATAGTCGTGTCGAGTCTTTTGGTCGTAGATATACTAACCAACATGATTAGTTGTGTAGGTGAGCTCGAAGGAAGAAACAAGCAGTGGAATGGGCATTAGGAATCACGAAAGGATCCAAGGTGAAAAGAAGCAAGAAAGAAGAATGAAGAAATGAAGTGCAAGTCGGATCCGTAATTTCCCTAGTTCTAGGGCTGTGGCCACAGGATGATTGTAAGTTATTGAGTTTTTATGGATTGCTATTAACTATCATACGAATCTCTCTTATGTTCTTGTTTTTCGTATTTTATGCCTGATCACCATTGAAATAAACATATTGTCCGAATTGAACTCGGAAGACGAATAAGAGGATAGAACGTGGGGCATGAGGAGCATTATTTTCTCTTAAGAATTAGAGTTAATTTGTATCTAGGATAGGGATATACCTAGAAACCTTGCTTGGTCATTATACAGGAAGAAATCATAATGCTCGGTAATTGGTCCAACCTATCCCCGCTCAACGATGTAGTTAGGTTGCCATTTATCGTAGGCGATTAGAGGTCGGGAGACCATAATCATATATTTAACCCTGTGATCATTGATTCGATATTTGATAAATATTCGTTTAACAAGTTAATTTGCATGAATCCTGATAAGAGCTGCAGCCCTGGACTTTACCCAATCATTGTTTGAAACCTTCGAAATTGAATCGCGTTTGTTTAGTTTTTGTTTAACTTTTAGATTATTAAATCAATCAATCTTGTAACCTTGATAACACTTGTGTTTAATTGAAAGTATTGTAAAAATAAAATAGTTCTAATCATAAGTCTTGGTGGGTACGATACTCGACTCATAAAAAGAGCTACTTTAATACTTGGACGACCACGTACACTTGCATGTGAGATTTGGGCGCAACAATAATTTTGTTTGTATATTGTTGTATAAATCAATCACCAACAAGAGTTTTGATCACTGAAACAAACAAACTCATCTGCCCTTTCTATTGGTGAAGTGCACTACACTTTTCACCAACCAACCTGACAAGACAGCTTTACAGTTGTACACCATTTTGAATCTGGACGGAAGTACTCTACCAAGGACCGGGTCCCTGCATTTGTGAGGATCATCAAAACACCTAGTATATAACATTTTCCCCTTTTTTGATGATGACACACAAATATTCCTTATGCTGAGCTTATTCATTCATTTCCCTTTTCGTTAGTCCCAATACCAGAAGACCTTTTCCTGGATCTGGTCCCTTGTTAGATCCCTAAGTTTGTTAAATCATCGAAAGTTGACATCAGATCCAAAATAACATTTTCCCCCTTTTTGATGAGAACAAACTTATTCACCTTCTTCACCCTTTCACTAGTTTCCCCTATCAGCATGACTCTTCAGGTAACTTGATTGGTCCTCTTGTTTTATCATTCCCAAAGGTTGTTAAATCATCAAAACTTCACATCATGAATAAAACAACATTTTTCCCCTTTTTGATGATGACAAACTTGTTTAGCTTTTTCCCCCTTCACCAGTTCTAGTTCCCCCTATCGGCCTGACTTACCCTCTTCAAGTAACTAGCATTTATCTCATGTCTTAATAGTTTTCCCCCTTTTGACATCATAAAAAAGGGTTAAAGCAATAAACCAAGTTGACAGAAATGCAGTTCAAGAAAATTCATGGCCACTTGGGCAACACTGAGCATGACTAAAAATGCATACAGTAATGAGACCAGTTAGTAGAAACAAGACATTTTTCATTCATAAATAAAAGTTCAACAATCAAAGTATTGCATATATTATTACGAATGAGAACCAAGACAATACCCACTAAGTTTCGATTGAAAAAGAGGAGGACAAAACCATAAGTTTAGGAAGAGGAAGGGACTTAGGAACAAGGGATTGAGAGAGTAGGATTAGAAAAGCATTTGCCTCAGCATAGTTTCTCAGAAGCCTCTCTTGAAGTTCACACTCTTTGCTGCCCGGGCTTCATGTTGAACCTTCAGGGCTGCCAGTTCTTCTCAACCTGGTCCCTTTGATTGTGATGTTTCAGAAGCTGAGCCTTCAGGTAAACTATTTAAGTATCCCTGTTAGCAAGAGAAACTGTCATAGCTTCCAACACAAGCCTGAGTTTCTCAAGACAGAAAGATTGATAAACGCAAACTTACTCAGGGCCTCCGAGATTAATAGATCAATAACTGAGGAACCATTTCAATTTTTTTTTAAAGTCACACCCTCTTGTTCAAAATACTTTGAGTTCTCAGAATATCAACCCTTTCCTTTCTGAACATAATCTTTTCCACCTTCTTCTTTTTGCTTGTTGAACCTGGTCCCTCTTCACATTCAAAAATTTCTTCGACAGACAATTCTTTTGTAGGAACAAAGGGTTTAAACAATTGAAGTTTTTTTTTGAAAGAGGAGAAAAAAGAGTTCTAAAAATTTCTAACTTTTGGAAGGGGATTTTAATTTTTCTGGGGAGATGGAAAGAAATATGGAGTATAAAGGAAGTGAAAGGGTGTATTATATGAAAGGAAGTGTCATTTTGGTATTCAAATGATGGGACAATGGTCAGATACCTGGATGACACACATGTGGCAATTGCAACGGTTCTCATGCATAATTCAAAATGCAATGTTAAATGTGCTAACCTCTGAGAACGGATCGGGTCCCTCTTTGTAATTTGAATGTAATTTCCTAGATCTGTCCTGACCTCCCTTTTCCTTCAACAAGTCTGCCATGTGTGTATACCTACAAAAGGTATAAGACTGAATTTCTAAAACATACATAACTGAAAAACAAGGATACCTGCTCCCTTTGCATAGTCATGAGAGGGTTGATTGCTTCAGGCATGATTCATTCAGTCCAGTTTCAGCATCCCCAACTTCAATTTATTTATCTCGACCAAGTCCCTCGTCAAAGCTTTTGTGAAGATATCAGCGATTTGATCTTTGATCTTACAGAATTACAAGCTGATATTTCCTTTCTCAACATGATCCCTCAGAAAGTGATGTCTCACATCAGTATGCTTAGTCCTTTTATGGTGGACTGAGTTCTTAGCCATTGTGAGAGCACTAGTGATATCACACAAGAGAGGGATAGTCTGAGTAACCAATCTACGAGTTTCAAGCTGCTGTTTGATCCACATGATTTGAGCACACCAACCTTCATCTGCTACATACCTTGCCTCAGTTGTTGAAAGAGCAACAAAATCTTGCCTTTTATTCCCCATGAATGAGATATAAGCCCAGAAAATGAGCCATTCCTGCTGTTTCTACCAACTTGATACCCAGAATCATCAACATCACCATATTCCTCCAATCAACAAAAAATCTTCTGATGGATAGAGTAGAACCAGGTCCCTGTCTTCATCAAATGTCTTAGGATTCTCTTAGCATCCTTCAAATGTGATTCCGTTGGACAAGCTTGGAATCTTGCATAAATCCTAACACTTGTATCATTTACATCTGGACCAGATCCATCAGCATCCAACTTCGAGTTGGTCCCCATGGGAGTGTCAATTGTCTTGGCGTCCATAATGTGAAACTTCTTCAGTAACTTGTTGTACTTTTCTTGACAAACGAAGGTACCTTTAGAAGTTTGCTTGATCTCTTTTGAAAACGTTGTTGAAGAGGAACTTGGACAACCTGCCAGCTTCAAAATTCACATTATCAGTTTGAACTGCATCATCTTTGTTCCACATTGTCTACAGAACCAGGTGCCTCATCAGGTTCATCATCTGCATCAACTTCTTTGGGATTGTTGGATTCATGAAGAGGATATTTTTCAGTAAGCTCACTGTTTAGACCATCTCTCTGAATCTGAAGCAGCTCTTCCATCTCAGAATCTTCTTTGTTTTGCAACTTACTTCTCAATTGTTCCAGACTCATCAAAAATCACATAACATCTTTTTCAATGCACACATTTTCAAATACCAAATAAGCCTTGCTGGAGGAAGAATATCC
This sequence comes from Solanum etuberosum, assembly GCA_029582245.1. Lineage (NCBI taxonomy): Eukaryota > Viridiplantae > Streptophyta > Magnoliopsida > Solanales > Solanaceae > Solanum > Solanum etuberosum. The sequence continues at coordinate 18,348 of JAJONR010005177.1, forward strand.
CACAAGTACTCTTTCATCATTATTGGGATCAAACTTCCCAATATCATCCTAGATAACATGTAGGATTCACCACTTCAGCCCAAAAGTTCTTTGGAAGATTAAAATCCTGCTTATTCCGCTTGAAGGATGGTCTGATCTGCTTCTCTTTAACAAAAGCATCAGAAACTTTTTCATCTGTAAATATTATTTTGGGCAGACTGTGGACCAGGTCCTTTGACACAAGTTTGTGCAGTAGAGAAGCACTCACATGAGCACTTCTCTTGTGTCATACATCAACATTCTCACTTTGAGCACTAATGCAAGTGAGACTATCACTACGAGCAGTATTCAGATCAGCAATCTACATGTTCTTGCATCTCTTTTTATGTCAAGATCACCATCTGAGAGATCAAGGTTTGACCACTAATTTATCTAATAAGAACTTGACTTCATTTCCTTTATCACAAATCTATGAAACACTTAGAAGATTGTACTTTAACCCATTGACATAGTACACAACCTCAAAAGAGTATTCCATAGACTTTCTAGTCCTGCCTACACAAAAAATGTACCATTTCTTGCCATTGCCAAAAGAAACACCTCCACCTTGAAGTGCCTTAAGAGAGAGGAAGTTTTTTAGTTTTCTCTGTCATGTGCTTTGAGCATCCACCATTCATAAACCAACACTGACTGATGCTACCTCCTCTCACTTGCATAGCAAATCACTTGTTCGCCTTGGGAACCCATTTGAGACGGAGTTCCCAGTAAGCAGATAACAGAGTGATAAGAAAATCTTTTGTCCAGTGAGGCAAACTGGTTGTCTTCAACTTAGGACCAGAAGCAAGACCATGTCCCTTCTTCTGTCTGTTCCTCTGTTTGGAATAGTTTGAAGAACTTCCTTAATATTTTTCCAAATAGGACAATCTTTCTTAAGATGTCCATTTCGCCCACAATGCACAAATAGCAAATTATTAGCAACAAAAACATTTTTGCTATGAGGATTGTATGGGGAATCTATCATCTCACAACCCAATCCTCTTTTACTATTGTTACACTAGCTAATTACATTTGTAAGCATTTTAGAGGAAGTGGTCCATTTGAGGGATTTGTTTAGCTCCTCTTTTACACGGACAAGGTCCCTCTCCAACACAACATTTCTTTCTAGATCCAATTGCATATTCATTTTAGCAGTGCACAACTTATTTTCAAGATCATGCTGCAAGCTGCTGGCCTCGTTCTTTCCTTTAGAAACCGCTGTAGTCACCTTTTTTTATCTTTTCCTTTAGTTCTAGATTTTCAGCTTCTAGAACAACTATTTGTTTTCAATATTAGATATTTGGGTAACTAGATAATTTTTTTCATCTTGAAAGATGTCTAGGCTATTGTTCAAGAGATCCTTCTCCGTGATTAGCTCACTGATCGAATCAGTTAGCACAACAACTAGCTTTCTCAATTTTCTAATGGAAAAGCTATTCATATTTTGCTTAAAGTCAGATAGGGTTACCTCTTCATTATTATCTTCATCATCTGACTTTGCCATGAAAGCAAACATAGAGTCAAGCATTTCTTCGTCATCTTTTACTCCAAGCATGGAAGCACCATCAGAGTGTTCAGAATCGTCTGAGTCACTTGAGGTATTTTTCCAGACAGCCAGAGCTTTCTTCATCACACAATCAGCAGTTTCTGTTCTGCTTGACTTGTCATCCACCTGGTCCCTTCTTTTGTTTTTGCCTTTGAGAGTGAGACTTTCCTTTCTTTTATGCAACTCATGAACTTGAAGATGTTCAAATAGAGCATCCAACGGTACTTCAGGATCCCTTACCTCATAGACAATATCAAGTTCATCAGTCCAAGATCTGGGAAGAATGTCCAGTATCTTAGTGACCTGCCTCCACGCAGTGACAGGTTCTTCCAGGAACAAGAGCTCATTTGTAATGGTGGAGAATCTAGTACACGTTTCATGAATAGATTCACCTTCTTTCATGGTGAATCTTTCAAACTGAGTAGTGAAGAGATCTAACTTAGATTTCTTTGTTTGCTCAGTACCTTCGTACACTATTCTCAAACGATTCCAGATTTCCTTGGATGATTCACAAGATGAAATCAGATCATATTCACTTGCTCCGATTCCACACATTAACAACTTCCTAGCTTTGTGATTTTTCTCAACTTTCCTTTTGTCAAAGTCATTATATTGATGTCGGGTTTTGAGAACAACCCTTGTGACATCCCCATCTTTAACTTCTATAGTTGGCACATAGGGACCCTCACAAATAACATCCCACAACTCACAATCCGCAGCCATTATATAGTCAAACATACACGTTTTCCACCACCTATATTACTGACCATCAAATAGAGGTGGATTCATTGGAGACCGACCTGCTTACAAGTTTAGTGGAGCCGCCATTCTTCACAATAATCTTTCTCTCGGTGTTAACCAGATAGAGAGCCCAAACTCTGATACCAATTGTTGGAATGTATGCGCCCACTATCAGTCAATGGACAAGGTCCCTTGACTCAGCAAGAATAGTAACTTAAGTAAAAGGAATAAAATAAATAACACAAGCAGTTTACGTGGAAATCCCCTTGCTCAAGGGCAGTGAAAACCACGACCTGTACTCACAGGATGTCAACCCAAACTCCATTTTACTCAAACGGAGCAACGATTTAGATTACAAACTCTTGCAACCTAGGAATTTAACTCTAAATCCCTTCCCCCTCAATGTAGCAACTCTACTACAACGGAAACTAAGAAATAACTCTATTGCCCACTAAACCAACTAACTTTAGTTGATCTAAACTTTAACTCTTTCAAAGCAGCAACTCTGTTGCCCATTAAATCAACTAACTCTAATTGATTTAGACTTCATCCACTCACCATAACTAACACTAGCTATAACTCAAGTTCAATAATGAAAATTGAAACTGATCTACTTCCTTTATAAATCAAGAATAAAGCTACAATGATAAGCACTGACATATAACCCTAATGCAACTAAGACGATGACCACTCTATCAGGTCCCTTGTTGTTCTTGAGGAAAATATTTCTGGAGAGAATTGCTTTTGCTCTTTTTCAACTTTCAGAATGTAAAATTCTAGGTTGTGTCCATTGATATGAAGCTTATATATGATGGACACAAAACCCTAGAAGCAATACTATTTGCTAACAGCCCTGCAAATCTGCACCAGACGCGCACCACCTCCTACAGATGGCAGTGTGTGCAGAGTACTTTTTCCAGCTGTCCTTTTCTCATACAGGAGCACCATTCTCATATAGGATCAGGTCCCCTATAAGATCCCATGGTTTTTCAAATCATCAGAACTTCATATTAACATTTTTAATCTCTTTTTGATGATGAAAAACACCTCTTCTCTTTCCCACTTCTTCCCCCTATCATCAACATCAGGTACCTATCCCCAGTGAATTGTGAGAATCTATCCTATGCTTACCAAAGCTTAGGAGTAGATTAACAATATAAGTATATAAGATACAAAGCTCAATATCCAATAAATACTCTTCAGCATTCCATCAAGTTCATTGTTGAGTATGAGCAGTGTTCTTCCTTGAAGATGAATTCTTCTTTGTAAGCTTATGAATTTTCAAAAATTCAAATCTTTGTTTGCCAAATCTTTGTTTGTGTCTTGTGAGAAGAGACTATATCAAATGAACACAAACCTCTTGGGATGACACCATTGGCTGAGATCCTGCTATTCTAAAAAGTTGTGCACCAACCATGTTATATGTGAAGTCTTTTAGACAACTGTCTTTTGACTTTTTTACGTATGTAGTCTTTTCGGGAGAAGGTCCGTACCAGTGCATTCTTTGTGATTTGTTGAAAAGACTAGCTAGATCTCTCTGCTTTTGAATGAATAATGTTGTTTGCTTATTGTTTTTTAAATCAATCACCAACAAATGTTTTGACCACTTAAACAAACAAACTCATCCGCCCTTTCTATTGGTGAAGTATACTGCACTTTTCACCAACCAACCTGACAAGACAGCTTTACAGATGTACACCATTTTGAATTTGGACGGAAGTACTCTGCCAAGGACCGGGTCCCTGCATTTGGCAGGACCATCAAAACACCTAGAATAAATAACAGATAGTTTGGTATTCCATGATCCTACACTATATCGACTTGTTGTTGGCGCTCTTTAATATCTCACTTTGACGAGGTCTAACATTGCAAAGTGTGACAGATCATGCAGTTCCCAACAATTAATTATTGGTCTGCTATAAAACGGCTATTGGGGAACCTTCAACACACCTAGACATGGTCATTTGTCATCTCTATTTATCTTTCTCTCTACTTACAAACTTACATAGGAGCTGGATGGGCTGGCTGTATTGATGACTGCAAGGCCATGGTTGAATTTGTTATTTCCCTTGGCAACAATCGCATCTCTTGGGCCTCCAAGAAGCATTAGTCTGTACGTTAAGGAAGTCGGAATACAAAGCTTTGGTTGATGTGGCAGCAAAGTAGTAGTTTGTTCTTCCCTAACATCTTTGAGGAACCCTATTCCGATCCGCTAACACATACATCTACAATTTATAAAGTATGCACAACTTAAAACCCTTACTAAGAAAAATAAACAATTTTACGATATAGACAAATACTTTACATGATTATTAACAACTAACAAGACAAGACATTATGAATAGAAAAAAATTAAGATGGTAGAGCTACAACCAACAATAATTATGTGAGGTTCCACTCAATTTTTGACACTTGGATAAGTGAGTCCATTTGCACTCTCTTACCGTATCAGCCTCGTTTATTTTCTTTGTAGGTAATTGCATGCTTTAATATATGATTTGTTGTCTTTTAGTTTTAATTTTTTTTCAATTACAAAAGAAAATTAGATTTTTATTATTTTTCCAATTTTCAATTTGTAAAGAATTGCATTACGTGGAAAAAAAATAAGAAAATGAAAAAGACTAAAGTAAATAAATAAAAAAAGGGCTGCATGGATGAGGGGAAATTGGCAGGGGGTGGTGACTGGTGAGTGGGAGGCAAAAGAGTTGAAATGGAGATAAAATAGTGCAAATGGACCCACTTATCTAAGTGTCAAAAATTTAATGGAACCTCACACAAGTATTGTTGGTTGTGCCTCGATCATTTAAAAAAAATCGATCCTTATGCGGAAAATAGTGTTGGGGAATCCATACGGGTGACAAAAGTAGTCCACCAAATCACAAGTTAGGACTGAGTAATGATCTGCCTATTTATTAGCTCAGTACAATGCATTTGATTCCAAAATTTGGGTTAATATATGATCTAAATTGATCGACTAATTTTTTTTGAATATATATTTTTATTTGATAAGTTATTTATAGCTATAATAAAGAAAAACAATAATTTTATGAGAAAAAATATATAAATTCTACTAGTTTAGATCTTGATTGTTGTGATAATATGTAATTATATATTTTATTATTTAATTATCTTTATTAAAAAACCCTTGTTTTATTAGTTTAGTTTGGTTTATAAATTGAAGACTTCGACACAAATGGTTTGGTTTGATAGTTAAAAAATCTGAACCATCCTGATCATGTACACCCCTACATGTGTTTGTTATTTTTTTCAAGTAGAAATTCATCGTAAACTATTTCAACAATTGCGTTGTTGTTTGATCTGGAAAAACACAAAGAAAAAGTAGGAATTCATCGACATATTCATACCATTAAAGACTAAATTTTTAATTTATGTATTTCCTATTTTAGAATTAAACTTCATAAATATAATTTTTTATATAAAAATTACAAAAATTTTCTTTACTAGTATATATGTAAAGAAAATAAAATGTGAAGTTAAAAAGGGATCAAATTGATTTAACAGTCAAAAATTTACCGCGCAACATTTTCATTAGAATTATAAAAGGTCTTACTATCAAGGTATCCATCGAACTACACAGAGCATAAAAATTATTTTCTTAAAAGAATAGGGTAAAATTCAGGTAGAAAATGGTATAAAAATACAATAGAATTGGTGGGATTGAGATTCTATAGCGAATCCTAGTGAGAGTTACAAATCAGAACCCTAAACAGGAAGAAAAAAAGAAACACAAAATGAAGGATCAACATTCAAAGAAGAAAACGGGTATTCATAAAACCCTAACATATAAAGAAAACAGGAAAACACAAAATAAAGGTTTGACATTCTAAGAAGGAAATGTATATTTATAGATATGAAAATTTAAGAGAAAAAAATAGATTGATTAATTAATTAATTAATGGACGGATATACGTGATAATTAGAAGAAGATGGCGGTGGTGACTGAAAAAATGACGGATCTTCGTTGGGGAAAGTAGTAACATTCCATGACAACTGATTGAGTTGGCAAACATGGCTCTGATTGAGTTGACAAACATGGCTATATCTCATAGGAATCTTCACATGCTTTCTTATTTTCATGACTCTCTAAACCACAAATATTTTTATTAGATTCAAATGAAATTTCCTCTACGTATATATGTAATCTATATCTATATGTCTATGTGCAATGAATTCATCGAATCCCATTATTAAAAAGGTTATATATATTATTTTGTTGTATGTATGTTGCACGTGAATGTCAAATCATGTAATACACTATTTTTAAAAATAATTTTATTATTATTAAACCAAAAAATTAAGTAAATGAATATAAATGGAATAAAAAGTATAAGTTCCTATTAATAATGGATGGAAACTTTCTTATGATTACTATATGTGCATATTGAAATCTCTGAAATAAATATGCGAAAATATTTATATCTATTTATAATATAAAGCTAGATATATCTCCTTTTAGTACATTTTTCTTATTTTAAATGTAATTGTGATACGTAAAAAAAAACCCTTAAATCTCTTAAATACACCTCTTAAATATACCTTCTCATCCCTCCCCTATAATCCATTGCTTAGTCATTGTTATATTGTTTGAGTTCCCTGTTTTTAATATATTATAAATAAAAATTTAAAATATGAGCAGAAGATATACTACATTGGGTGTTTTTAAGTGGGGGTATTACCCTAATTTGACAAGTAAGGGAGTGCTTAAATTCAGCCGAACTTTGAACTAACTCAACAACTACAAATGACACCTAAGTTTTTTTAAGAAGAAGAAGGAAAATATAAAACTTATAAAAATCATACTTTAAAGCCCGGGTAGTATAAACGCGTGTTTATTGTGCCTTATCAAAAAAGTCACAACTCATTGAAAAAGTTACAATTCTTCAAAAAAGTTACAATCCTTCAATGTAAAAATGTGCTTGCTTTAAGTATAATATAATGCAATAACCCGGTCGGTCATTTTTGGAAAGTTTCATGAATTTATCATTTTTTCACTCCCGTGATTGACCCCCAGTCTCCTATGATTGAGTTTTAAAAAGTTGATTTTGAACTTTGAGTTAAAGTTGAGAATTTGGTAAGTTTTCAGTTTGAAAGGCTAAGTTGTTAAGAAAGTGGTTTTCGGTGTCTTTTGCAGTTTCGAGGATCGAAATGGAATTCCATCGATTCCATTTGTCCCGCAATGTGAAATCTGATCCATGACAGTTTTTAGTTTTTGATTCAGAGTCTTTTTGAGGATTTGAAGTCCTAAATTGTAAAATTTGGGAATTTTAACCTTTGGGTTGACTTTGGTCAACATTCGGGGTTCAGATGCTTGGATCGGAATTTTGAGATTTCCCTTTGATTCAAGGGATGATTTTAGGCCTAGGTGAGGTCTTGGTTGATTTTTTAGAGGTCCCGAGCTTGTTTTAGCCTTTTTAGGCGTGAGTTAGTTTCTTGTGATTTTCACGGATGTCGGGTCAAGGAGACCTCGTATCGTGTTTTGATAGTTCCATTGACTCCGTTACGTCAAGTATAGTTTATTTGCATATGTGATTTGTGTTCACGGGGTTTCGAACGAATCTCGAGGGTCTTTTTGATGTTTTGAGAATTGGCTGATTTTTCTGGTGCCTGAGTTCTGCAACCTTCACTTTTGCGATAGTCTTTCCACTTAAGCGAGCTTTACTTAAGAAAAGGTGTGATCGCTTAAGTGAAGGCCGAGCTTTTTGAATGGTTCGCTGTAGTGATGGTCGCTTAAGCGAAGCCTGATTCGCAAAAGCGAAACCCCCAGTTTTTGCCACCTTAGAGGGTTTTGATGCCATTTCGGTGTTTAAGCCCCATTTCACAATTTTTGAGTTTTGGGAGCTTTAGGGTGGCGATTTAGACCAGATTTTTTAGGGAAATCTTTTGGGTAACGATTCTTAACTATAAATCTTCAATTATCCATTATTATTTATGGATTTATATGTTCAATTAAGCTTTGAAATGAGAAATTTGGGGTTATCATCAAGAACTCAAGAATTTAATAAAATGGTGATTTTGAAGTGGTTTTGATTCCCTTTTCAAAATGGTTTTCACTAATGAGTTTCTAAAGCCTTAAACATCTTTTTAAAGTATTGTTTTCCGGATTCAAATATCCATTTTGAAATTGGGTTTTGAGTTGATTGACCCATTTCTTTACATAATTAATGTGGGAATTGTTGTTTCAGATGAGTGATTGTAAATACTTGGTTATTATAGATTTTGTGGCTTTGGAAGCGATTTGGAAGGGAAATACACAACTTTTGGAGTGATTGTTGATTAATTTAAGGCAAGTGGCTTCCTAAACCTTTTATTCTAGTAGAATTCGTGTACTTCCTTTGTTGATTGTGTGTTGGGAGTAATGGAGATGAGGTGAAGGGTTTAACTTGTCCACTTGTTATATTTAAATGAATAAAAAGGGGTTGAAATGAAAAACGCTATGTGATGAATATAATGATGTGAATTGCCTTATTGTTACCCTTGTTGATTGATTGATGGAATGCTAGGAAGCATGATTGTGGACTTGAATTGTATGATTTGTTATCTCCTTCATGTGGTGTGATATTGCTTGTATAATTGATTGTGAACAGTGTGATGATACATGTGATGATTTATGATACTGAGGTCTTTACCGGCGAGTGCTATGATGCTGAGGTCTTTCCTGGTGAGTGTTGTGATGCCGAGGTCGTTTCTGGATAATATTTATAAAGCCGATGGGGAATGGTTCCAGCTAGTAATATAAAGTCGATGGAAAATGGTTCCTGCTAGTGATTTGATATAAAGGCGATCGGAAATGGTTCCGGCTAGTGATTTGATATAAAGCCGAAGGGAAATGGTTCCGACTAGTGATATTGTGCTAATGAGAAATGGTTCCGGTAAGAGATTGATTATTGTGATTTAATACATTTGATGCTTATGCGTAACTTGCTTGATACTTGAGATTGATGTACTTGTTGCGTGTGACTGAACTAATTGACATTGAGATTGACTTATTTGATTTGTATGATTGTTGAATTGTGAAGATTGAACAGTGAATATTGGGCCTTGTGAGCCGTGTATTGTAGAATTTCTAGGTTGGACTGATTTCTGTGCAGGTTGTAGTTTGAGGAGGTTCGGTTGGAGTGTAAGGGGTATTCGTTTTCTAGCTAGTTGCTTTGTTTAGTAGGTTGCTTGTTGGGTACCATGTTATTGGTACTCAACCCTTGGTTCTACACTTGTGCAGGTTACGAGCCCAGACTCGTGTGCTCTTCTTTTTCTTCTCCTAACAGTCGAGGCTCGTTGAAGGATTTGAGAGGTAGGTGTTTGTCATCCCGGCGGACCCTCTTTTCCTTTTCTTTAAACTTTGTTCTACTTGAGAAACAAAGGCTGGGACTTGTATTTATCTTTCGAATTCTTTATTTTCATTAGTGGTTTGTACACGTGACAACCATGTTTTGGGGTATTGTTCAGAATGAATAAGTTTTCCACCTTTGTCTTGTTCTTAATTTTTTGTTTTCTTCATTTCTTTTGTTTTCGTTGGGTTGAGGCTGACTTGTCTTGGTGGGAAAAGACAAGTGCCATCATGTTCATTTTTGGGTCGTGACAAATGGTATCGGCTCCCTAGTTTCATAGGTCTCACATGTGTACAAGTAAAGTCTAACTAGAGTCTTGAGGATCAGTACAAAGACATGTGTAGTTATCTTCAAGCGGCTACAAAGATTGTTAGTAAACTTCCTTTTATTCATCCTTTCTTATCGTGTGTGGTTACCTTCGCTAGTGCTGAGTTAATACGGTTGTTTTGGCAGATACCGAGGACCGGATCTTCTGTTTCTAGTGGTAGAGGGGAGGCAGTCCCCGAGGCCGTTATTGAGACCCATCTAGGGGAAGAGGAAGGGCCCGAGCTAGAGGCCGTGCTCGTGGAGAAGCACAGGTTAGAGGTCGTGCCCATGGAGAGGCACCAACCAAAGGTAGAGCTAGAAATGCTTCTGAGCCACATGTTGAGGTTGCTGAGGACCAAGTTCCTTTTCGAGTTTGGAGCTCCTTTGTTTCAGGAGAATTTTTTGAGGATTCTAGGTGTGTTAGAGAACCTTTCTTAGGGTAGTGTGATAGGTACGCCACATGGTGCTCAGAAGAGGGTAGGGGCGCAAACCCCAGGTCAGCAGCATACTTTGGGTATTCATGTTCAGGTGGCCAACCACCAGTGGGTCTCACATCGGTTGTTGGTGCACAGATTGCTCCCGAGGTTCTTCTGACAGCGGTTGATTAGTAGGGTTATGAGACGTTTTAAAAGATGAAGCCACCCCAATTTCAAGGTGGTAAGAGCGAGGATGCTCATGAGTTCTTGAATTTTTGCCATGAGATGCTTGAGGCAGTTGGTATGGTGTATGCTCGTGGTGTTCGGTTTGTTACACTTCATCTTCGTGGTCGTGCTAGAGAGTGGTGGAGGACTTTTGTGAGGTCTACACCAATTAGATCTCTTCTGACAGAGTGGGATCTGTTTTCTAGTGCCTTCTAGGACCTCTTCATTCCTTGGAGCGTGAGAGAGGAGATTCGTCTGAGATTTGAGAGCTTGGTTCAGGGTAGTTTATCTGTGACCAAGTGTGAGACCCGTTTCTATGAGATTTCTAGGCATGCTATGACTATTGTTCCGAATGAGGCAGAGAGAGTTCGTAGGTTTGTGAGAGGGTTGACTTTCTCTGTCAGATCTTATGTATTCAGGGCAGCTAGAGAGGGGGCTTCCTTCCAGTCCATTGTGCGCACTACCAAGAAGGTGGATTTGATGGTTTTAGAGGAGTTTGGGGAGCCTAAGATGTCCCGTTCTTTTGGCCAATTTTCCGGTGCCCTATCTGGAGGCAGAGGTTCACTTAGAAGTAGTAGGGGATCCGCTTAGGCAAATCTGTGGTCGCTTAAGTGACACCTGAGAAGGTGTCACAACCCGAGCTTACACCCTAGACATGGCCAACACTCGAGAACCATTTCTGGTCCCCAAGAGAACCCTCATCCTGGCTGACTACAAGTAGAAGACTAACTCGAGCATACATAAACATCAAAATGAAAGAAATGCTAAATCAACAGTGTGTTAAATCTCAACACTCTCTGAATATACTGAGTATTAAGCATAAGTTTTAAAGAAAACCTCTAAAACTGAAAGACTCTCCCAGACTGTCTATCTATAAAGTCTCTACTATATATAGACGAGTGTCGGGACAAGACCCACGACTAATCAAAATGCTACTAATACTAACAACTGATAAAATTGGAGTCCTCCGAAGCAAGGAGACCTCACTCGAAACTGACGAGCGGATGAAGTGATCTCAATAGACTCTTGTTGATGATCCTAAGAACCTATATCTGCATCATTAAAAGATGCAGGTCGAATGACATCAGTACATTGAATGTGCGAGTATGTAATATAGCTGAATGAAAGGACTGCAATAGATATATATATATATACTCAACTGAATGTAAAAAATAAAGAAGTGAAATAATTAAAACTTTACAAAAATACTTACTCATCTTTGAACTCAACATATTAAGTGATATAATAAAAATACACTTTTAACTCTATTTGGGAGATTCTTTAACTGACAACCATCACTATGAGCTACGTGATCATAAAACGTCTCGCCCACGCTGCTAGAACTGTCCTATACAGTGCTGGGGTATAGAACCTCTCAACTAAGTGGATCCACTAAGCAATAAGGATTCATCTAAAAAGTATGATCCCCATATCGGTGGTCAAATACTACTCCCAATAATATATATATACTCTTGCTCAAATGTATAAAACATATTCTTTCTCTGGTTTAAGATAATTGCTCAAACTATGCTCTTAAAATAGGTAACCGCTTTGAAATATCTTTGAACTCATAAACTCCGTTAGAAGTCAAAGTTTCTCTTTTCTCAAAATAATACTCTATTTCTTAATGTAAAAATGAAACATTTGGGAAATACATAGTTCCCTTATACTCTTCTCAAACTCCTCTTTACTTCCTCAAAAACTTAGTTTAAAACATAAATGTTGTCTTTAACAGACTCTAAAAATTTATAACTCTAAATAGGGTTCATGCTGGAATATAGACATGAACGAATCAACTCAATGATCTCAATAACAATATAGAAAACTCAATACTCAGAACTCAAGAACATAGAACTCAATGATACTACTCATCTCAAGAATACTCAATTCATAGGGTTCATGCTGTAATATAGTCAACAATGAATCAACTCAAGATTTCTAATTTAAAACATATAGCAATTCAATAATTAGGAATAGAATTTCAAAAAGAATAAGGAAATTCAGAACTCAGAACTCAACATCAACTCATCTCAAGAATACTCAGTTCTAAAGATAGAGCCCTAAATTACTCTTTTACTGATTTGAAAATAGATGTAGGCGTGTGGTCGAACTAGTCGAAAACTATGATATCCTTACATATATGGAAGACAAAAGTTCTTGAAGAATCTTGAAGAAGAACTTGATTAGAGGCCTTGAAACCCTAGCTTGAAGGAGAACAATCAAGAAAACGTTTCTTGAGATTCTTGAATTAGTTTCTTGAAAACTCTATGGCTAAGAATTAGGATTTGCATTAATGATTCTTAATTGTATGAAGAAATGTGAGTTGGAAAGAATGAAATTCTTTGAGAAGGACTTACCTTGAAGAAGATTCTTGAAAATGATTGGAAGAATTTTGAATGAAAGTCCTATGCTTTGATTTTTCCTTAGGGTTTTGTCTTATGGTTTGCGACAGAAGAGAATGAGGGACTAAGAGATATAAATCTGATTGTTTTGAGCCTTTAATTAGTCAAGAAATTCATTTAGGGTTTTCTTAGATGTAAAAAGATAAAAACGACCCTTTTTAATGTTTTCCCGTTGGCTAATTCGTCACTGCAATGTATTAGGTTACTAAAATGGTTATAACTGTTTACTCGAAACTCAAATTGTTGTGAAATTGGTGGAGTTGGAAAGAAGATTAAAATACCTTTAATTTGGTAGGTTATGGGCCATGTAAATCTTTAAATTCTAAGAGATATGGTCGTTTGAAGTTGACCAAAGTAGAATCTTACATCAAAACTTAATCGGTATGGAATCTTTCAACTCAACTTTGTGCTAGGGAATTCTAGTGACCTTAATTCATATCCAAATTCATTCCCTTACTAAAGAATTGACCATTACACATATGGAAAATTTATGAATCACCCGGTACGATTTATTCACAAATTAAGAATGGTTCAAGTTTTAACTTAGAAATTTTTGGGGTGTTACAATATCTCCCCCTTGGGATCATTTGTCCTCGAATGATGGCTAGACCGAGAATGGAAAGGAAAGGAAAGGAAAGGAAAGGATTTACTCTTACTATCCTTCTGAATTTTGAACTTGCTTACTAACATAGGTGGAACTGATTCATACCAAGAGTTTGGAACTGTCTATAACACATAAGTCAAGAACGATATTGTTTTGAGCATAGTCATGCTCTATCTGAAGTTATCTTACATGAATCAAAAGGATCTGGGCATGAAGTAAGAATAAGACTAGTATGCCTTAAGCAAAACAACTGCTAGCTTTCAAGCCTAGAAACACCTCTAATCCATGCCCTTCTTTATGAATACCTCACCTCATTAACTGCAACTCATAACTCCTATAAGGATTTATGACTACTCTTACCAAGGTCTAAGTTAAACTATATTATCTTAGTGTGTTCAAGCTTAATCTCTAAATCACAAGATGCTAAACATGATATGTTTATACTTATCTAAACCACAAGATTCAGGTTCTATACCTCTATAGGAAATTTAATCCCAAGAATACTTCTCCTTATGGCTGCCTTCAACCAAACTTGAGCCCATATCAAGAAACACCTAATGCATCATGAATTTGTCCACATGTTAACAACACCACATTCAAGCCTAGTACTATAACCACTCCATAGACTCCTACTTACCAATCATTCTAAGAATTTCTCATTCTCTCATCATCTCTACCAACTGAAATTTCATGCATTACTACCAGGAACCGACTAATTGCTGTCATTTAACTATTACTCATGGTAAAACACCATTTTATTCCTCCTCCAACTTTAGATGGAATAATAAGACCTCCACTACCACAATAGGAAACATCAACCCTCTCCTTTATCATTATTCAACTATCATCGACAACATCGCTATCAAAACTGAAAAGGATCACTGAAAGAGTTTAGAGAAAAAGATCATAAGTATGATTCATTCAAGATATCTGATATTAAAATATGCATGACATAACATTATTTCGCTAGCCATTGAGTGTAAACCATTAATTCACAAAACTGAGAATACTATGAGATACGAGTGCTCATATGAATAGGTTCATATCATGAGGCTGATGTCCATAACTTTATGAAGTAAGATTGAGATCAATGGGATAAAGTATTTTCCCTCATTCTGTGAACTGAGCATAGATGTAAATCTGTCTGTAGTGTATGAGCATAGGTCATAAACATAATTTTGATATTAGAGGTATCAATCAGATGTTGTAACGACTGAACTTTTAGGAATACACTAGAGTCTGAATGGATCAATATATCACTTTAAATGTTTATATAGACATCACTTTCGGATTCTCAACGCTTGACTTGTTTTCTCATCTTATCATCCCTTCCTTAGGTCTAAAGTTGATACTTTAAAGATATGGATCTATTACATCATCCCTAAAATAATCTATATTTGCTTTAATTACTCAGAAAATGCTAATATGATGGCTACTGAACTCTCCATGCACATGCACTAAGATTCCTTCTAAGTCATCTTTCTCAGATGCTTTTGGCTTCTATAAAAGACTTTCTATAACTATTACCCGCATTGACTTATCAAGTCGCTTAGTCTAACTCTTAAGGAAAAATAATGCTTACATCAGCCTATTCCATATTGACAACTCAAATATACTATCTAGGCACACATGAAAAATCATAAACTTAATTGGAACCTCATCTGACTACATACGATCTTGGCTACACCTTTTAATGCTCTTGGTACTCTAATGACTTAGTCGCACATTATTGCTCTCATCTGAGAGTCAAAATCCCATACTTATACCCCTCACATTTATTACAACTAACATCTTAATTCCTCACCTACTCTATGTAAAATCTACCAGATCAGATCTTAAAAATAGCATCATCACCCTCATGTTGCCATCCTTTTTTTATCACAACACTCATCTCTAATTCAAACATAGTGTCTAGTACTAAACACAAATATCAATATAATTGCTCGCATACTACACTAATTGATAACTACTAGATAAAATTTAGAAACACTCGCTCACTAACACCCCATGACAAATAGTCAATCTTTATCTCTTAGTCTACATTTTTAAAGTTTAGCGTCACATTCCCTTTCACAATTTAATTACTATTTACCTATTCACTTTACATCATTGCCTAATAAGTTCTATAACCCATTGAATATTATGGGCTCTTCCTTAAAAATCATAAGCCTAGCTTATATCTATCACCTTATGAATACTCTACTCTTTTATTCAACACCTATACTTGGCCTTCACTAACACAATGTTACATTGATACACCGAAACATAACTTAAAAGCTAAGCTGAATGCAATGACCATGCACTAATCATGAAGATAACATGCTGAACTGTATACTGATATAAATGCTGAAAACCTGGTCAAATGCACTAAGAGTCTGACAATGGGAGCTACTATCAACTGACATAAACCACGTGAGCTAAACGTGGAGTCCAATGTATACACCCAATCGAGAGGACCCAATATACCTTGCCAGGGGTATAAAGGCATGACTAGCGTGATCACTAAATTTAATGCCCAACAGAGGGGACTTATAATCCTATGCGGGCACGTAGTTCTAAGACTATGAGGGTACGCTGAACCCTATTCTAACTCGGTGCTAAGTCTACTCCCAACTTAATACATGTGAAGCTAAAATGCACTAAATACTGAATAGCTCAAAATACGGACATGCTAACAGAGAATGCAACATTTATATACTGAGAATGTGACATTCGATATCTGGAGCATGATTTTCTGTTTAACTTACCTAGCAAGTTTAATTCATGAACTAAGAGAATTTACAGAAACTAGGGTTCTGAGTTTTATACAAGGAATTACGCAACGTTTCCAAGAAAACATGTTATTTAGATTATGGATACAAGAGCAACTGAAATCATAACAATTCTCCAAGATTTTACAAATCCTAGGTTTAAAAAGCTATGTAGAATCAAGGAACTGACTGAATTCTAGGGACCTAGTGGATGAAAGTAACCCACTATTAAAATCTCACATACCTGGTGATGAAATATACGGAGTAATCCTTTGGATTTCAGGCAGAAACTTGAAGAACACTGCTGCTTGTTCTTGAAAGAAATTAGCGCCTCTTTCTCTTCTTTTCGTTCTAATTTGGATGATTTTTGGAGAATAAAGGTTCTGGGTATGTTTGACTAGGTTATTAGGCTTAGATTGAGTAAAACAACATAGTTTAGGCATCAAACGATGTAGTTTAAATGACCCAATGCATAGGAAAAAGACCAAAATGACCCTAACTTAAAAGCTGACGAAGGCCATCCACGGTGGGAATGACGGACCTTCGTTTGGACTATCGACCGTCGCCTGGGGTCGTCAATCATGCCCTGCCCAGTAGGGCTTCACTAAAATGAGCATAACATTTTACTCTGAGCTTGGATTTTAGCAAACTCGATGAAGTTTGAAAGAGGATTCAATTATCTTTAATTTGATAGGTCATGGGCCACCTAATTCATTTTGTGCTAAAAGATATGACCATTTTAAGTTGACCCAACAACTATTTTTCTCTAAATAGTTGTTGACCCTCACCTACGGTCAGACCTATGGTCCGTAGGTCCAATCAAGGACCGTACTGGTTGACCGTGGGTGGGATTAGAGACAGTCAAACTTTTGACCCCAACGACAGAACTAACCTACGAACCGTGTGTCAGACCACGGACCGTCGATGTCTTCCGTGGTTCTGGCACTAGGTCTTGAAAAGCTGCATTTTATTCTATTTTCTCGAATTTGAGGTGTTACAATAGCGGGATAGTTGAGTTAACTTGAGGCTGTATTCTTGCACGCTCATAGACTCCAGCTTTAGATTTAGAAACTCCCTTCACTTGGCTTCCCCTTATCTCTCAGGGAAAGAAGCGCCCCAAGAAATCATCTTCAAATACAACCCAACTCAACGGTGGTGTCCCCTCTACCCTGTTCTTCTTCCATTGATCATACCATATCCTAGAAACACCTTTGAGCTGATATGAAGCTAAGTCTACATGCTCTGCATCGTCAACATGCATTACCTCAAACACCTTTTGAAGTTCTTCCACTAAGTTCTCCGGATCTTCAGTGAGCTTCGACCATGTGAACTATGGGGGATTTATCCTTAGAAACTCACAGATTCTGGATGTATCAGCCACATCCTGACAACCTGCTCTTTGTTGACCAGCCTGATTTGCCACAACCTGAGTCAACATCTGGATGCATTCCTGAATTCAGCATTAGTGACATCCCCTTGAGGGGGTCGCACTTCTGGTGCATTGGGAATTTCTTGACCTTAGGGATTCACATTCCTCCTAGCAGGACGTCCTCGAATAGCTCTTAGTGGAGGCATGATCTGAAAAGAATTGCGTATGCATGAGTTAGAGAAAACTTTTATAGAGTTGAACTCTATCGCAAGAATAGGAGTAAGAAGAAAGTGAAAGGTTCATAAATGTCGGAGCCTCATTATTATGGATGTGGCGCACATCACATAGATAAAAAGGATTCTAGAAACACGACTTCATACACACCCTAGGACTCTTGAACTCTATGCTTTGATACCAAGTTTGTTACGCCTCGAGCCTACAACCTGAACGTGGCCGACACTCGAGAACCATTTTGTTCCCAAAGCGAACCCTCGGCTTGGATGACTACCTAGCGGAAGAATTACTCAAGCAAATATGGGAACTTCAAATGCATAATTAAACTTTAAAGTCTCAATAAAATCTTAAATCAAATATTTATCTGGAAAAACTTAATAAAACATAAGTAACCCTCTCAAGATCTCAAAACATCTCAATAAGAAAAATAATTAGAGACTCCTCAAATCTAACTATCTATACAAAAGCAATAAAAAGAGATACAATGTTTAAAATGATACAAAAAAGAAGATATAAACTCAATGATGTATAAAAATACAATAAAATACTCTTTACTCTTTTTGGGCGATTCTCTAACCGAGAACCACCACTATGAGCTATGTGATGATACATCATCTCGCCCACACTGCCAGAACTGTCATATACCTTGCCAGGGTATAGAACACCTCAACTAAGTGGATCAACTCAGCTATGCTTAAAAGCAATACAAAATCATCTAAAAAGTACGATCTGTTACCCATGCTAGCTACATGGTTTATGATGAATGTGAGTTGTCTGAACTCATCCCCATATTGGTACTCAATACTACTCCCAATAATTTTATACTCATGCTCAATGTTGAAAAATATTCTCTTTCTCAATTAGAGGTATTTACTCAAAAGATCCTCTTAAAAGAGGTAATGCTCTACAATATCTCTTAACTCATAAACTCATTTAGAAATAAAAGTTTCACTTTTTTGATGTAAAAAATGATACTTTTTGGAATACTTAGTTCCCTTCTATTATTTCTCAATAATGAATATGACTCTTCTCATTTCTCATACTTGCTTTGTCAAAACTTAGTTCAAAACCATTGTTGGTTACGAAAAATTCTAAAAAGAACTTCTAGATCTTTCCTGTTAAACTCAATTTAGATTTTGATTTGTAAATTAAGACGAGTGATTCGAACATGTAGGAACTCTCAAAGAAAAATGAAATTTATAGGAGCTAATATAAAGAAGAGAACATAGTCACGACTCAAAGAAACACGTCCAGAATGAAATGTAGAAGGAAATAGGCTAGGCAACCCTAATGCACTGCTGGCGCGGGGTACCAGGCCCCAAACTACTGACCAAAGCTTGGGGCGCACTGCTGGCACAGGGCGTCAGGCCCCAAACTACTGGGCAGTAGTTGTGGCACCTTGGTGGCGCGCCGCCTTATCCCCCTACCTAGAAATCTGATAAATTTTACAAGCCAAAATAAGGTTCCTACTATTTTAGAATGGGGGAAATTCTCCGAAAATCTTCTTGATTCTCGAACCCAACACTAATACGTGAGGAATTCCATACAATCCTTTTGGGAAAAACAACTTCTACCAAATAACATCAACACGAAAGAATTCACAACCTCCATTGTTCAAGATTGAACAAAAATCAAGAACTACTCAAGAACTCTTTGAATACAACAATATCGTGGATAAATTGAGATATATGACGTGAGGACGAACAAATCCAAGACTGTGAGAATCCTTACATACCTGGAAAGAACAATGTCCTTGGTGAAATCCCAGTTCTTGAAAGAACACTTGAAACCTTGGCCTTTTCTCATCTTGAAACCCCGTTCTAAATCTCTAAGTGTTTTGGAAAATGAAAAAGTGGTCTCATACTGATTATAATTTTATTTGTGGTGAAAAAAGTTGGCTAGGCTCACTAGGAAAAGGAAAAGACCAAAGTGCCCTTCTAAAAATGATTGACATGCCTTAAATAGAGAGACTTCACTCAAATGGGTATAACGTTTTACCCCAAGCTCAAAATTAAGCAAACTTGGCGGCGTTGGAAAGAGGACTCAAAGACCTTCAATTTGATAGGTCATGGGTTACCTAATTCTTTATGTTTTTAAAGATATGGTTGTTAGAAGTTGACTCAAAACTAAAAACTAATGGGTGACTAGTACGAAAATCTCTTTGGTTTATTTCGAAACCCGAGGTATTACGCATCATATGGAGGGTAGAAACAAGATCTAAGAGATCAATCATGAATGTAATCACATAACTCCACATATCAAAGGAGGAAAAATCGATTCCAAGCTAAAGCATATCCCAAAACATCATTTCATAAGGCCTATATGCAACTTATACACAAATGCATATAAACATGAAGAAATCAATTAAGCTAAATATTTTTCTCAAAAGCTAGTTTTTATGAGCATGCATGCATGAGGAAACATGGGAATAACTAAGACACATGAAATCAAAAGAGTGAACCATGAATAACTAAATACCTCGCGCTAGAGTAGGGACGGAGGGAAAGAGATGAGGATAACATGACTTCTTATCGGCCTCAGCCTCCCAAATTGCATCCTTAACTAACTGATTCCTCCAAAGAACCTTCACGGAAGCAACTTATTTGTTTCTTAACTTTCAGACTAGACG
This sequence comes from Solanum etuberosum, assembly GCA_029582245.1. Lineage (NCBI taxonomy): Eukaryota > Viridiplantae > Streptophyta > Magnoliopsida > Solanales > Solanaceae > Solanum > Solanum etuberosum. The sequence continues at coordinate 38,931 of JAJONR010005177.1, forward strand.
GTCTAAAATCTCAACCGGAACCTCTTCATAACAAAGAATCTCCTTTATACCAAGACTCTCCAATAGTATTATAGATGTCGGGTCACCAACACATTTTTTCAACAAGGAGACAGGGAAAACCGGATGCACCGATGTTAAGTCATTAGGAAAATCAAGTTCATAAGCGACTTTACCAATATGCCTCAAAATCTGATATGGGCCCACATAACGAGGACTAAGCTTCCCTTTCTTCCCAAACCTCATTACACCGTTCATCGTTGAAATTTTCAAATATACCCAATCATCTACATCGAATTCAAGATCTCTTCTTCTAACATCACATATGACTTTTGTCGACTTTGACCCATTTTCAACCTTTCTCTAATAAGCTGAACTTTCTCCACAGCCTCATTTACCGACTTGGGACCTATCAAAGCAGCCTCACCTCCTACCATAAAGAGCCTCAAATTGAGTCATAACAATGCTTGAGGATAGCTATTATTATACGTAAACTCGATCAAAGGAAAATGATCATCCTAATTACCTTTGAAGTCAATCACACAAACCCTCAACATGTCCTCCAAAGTTTGGATAGTACGCTTCACTTGACCATCAGTTTGAGGATGAAAGGTCGTACTAAGCTTAATACTAGTACCAAGCCCCTTTTTTGGAAACATTTCCAGAACTAAGAAGTGAATTGGATACCACAATCGGAAATAATGGATGGAGGCACTCCATGCAACCTAACCATCTCCCTTAGATATAACTTAGCATAGTCTTCCTTGAGTAAGAAACCTTGACGGGAATGAAATGAGCCGATTTCGTCATATGGTCTACTATAACACAAATAAAGTCCTGTTGCCACCGGGTGGGGGGTAAACCAACAATGAAGTCCATATTCAAATCTTCCCACTTACAAGTAGGAATACTTATATCTTGGGACAAGCCTTTTGGATTTTGATATTCGACTTTGACTTGTTGACAATTAGGACACTAGCCACTAATTCCGTATTATCCTTCTTCATCCCATTCAACCAATAAACCTCCCGCAAGTCGCAGTAAATCTTAGTGTCTCTCGGGTGAATGGAATATCACGAACTATGGGCTTCTAATAAGATTTGCTCTCTTAAGTCATCTACATTGGGACCACACACACGACCTTGATATTGAAGCACTCTATCTCCCCCATGGGAGAAAGCCTTAACGAACTTTTTAAGTACCGCTTCCCTAAACTCAATAAGAATTAGATCAAGACCTATATTTGCTTTTACATCCAACACAAAAAGATCATTTTGATCCATTATGAACCATAACACCACTTTTAGTGGAGGCAACCAATCAAACACCAAATCGGGCCAATCTGTGAACATCAAGAACCAACTCCTTCTTATCTTCTTCAACATGAGCACACTACCCATTGATTTCCGACTAAGAGCATCCGCTACTACATTTGTTTTGCGGGGGTAATAGAGGAAACTCATGTCATAATCCTTTAATAACTCAAGCCACCTCCTTTGGCGAAGATTTTGATCCTTTTGCTTGAACACATATTGCAAAATCTTTGGTCGGTGAAGAAATCAACATGGACACCATATAAGTAATGCCTCCAAATATTTAAGGCAAACACAACTTACAATTCAAAATCATGGGTAGGATAGTTCGTTTTATGAATCTTAATTTGCCTTGAAGCATAGGAAATGACTTTCCCATTATGCATAAGGACACATCCTAATCCAATTCTTGAAGCATCATAATACACAACAAACTCATCTGATCCTTCCGATAAAGTTAACACCGGAGTGGAGGTATGTCTATCTTTCAATTCCTAAGAACTCTTCTCACAAGCTTCCGACCATGAGAACTTGACTTTATTTTGGGTTATGTCGTTAATGGAGAGGAAATGGAAGAAAAGCCTTCCACAAACCTTCTATGATAACCAGCCAAACCTAGAAAGCTTCTAATATCTTAAGGGGTTAGAGGTCTAGGCCAACTCTTAACCGCATCCATCTTCTTAGGATCTATCTCAATACCCTTGTCGGAGACATTGTAACCAAGAAAAGCCACATATCTTAACCAAAACTCGTATTTACTAAACTTTGCAAAGAGTTGTTCGTTCTTGGGGACTTGCAACAAAATCTTGAAATGATCGGTATGCTCATCTTCACTCCTTGAATAAATTAAGATATCATCATTAAACACGATCACAAATATATCAAGGTATTTTCAGAACACCATGTTCATCAAATCCATAAATACGGTCGGAGCATTAGTCAACTCGAATGACATTACCAAAAACTCATAGTGACCATACCGAGTCCAAAAAGCCGTCTTCAGAATGTCATCCTCCTTCACCCTCAATTGGTGATAACCCGACCGAAGGTCAATCTTAGAGAAGGAACTTGCTTCTTGGAGTTGATCGAACAGATCATCAATCCTTAGAAAAGGGTACTTGTTCTTAATACTGACTTGGTTCAACTAATGGTAATCAATGCACATACACCGGGAACCATCTTTCTTATGAACAAAAAAGACTGGAACACCCCATAGAGAGATACTCGGTCAGATGAAACCCTTATCCAACAAATCTTTAAGTTGTTATTTCAATTCCTTAAGTTCTACCAGAGCCATATGGTAAGGAGTAATAGAGATAAGTTGCGTATCGGGAGAAGGTCAATACAATAAATCTATTTCCCTCTCGTGAGGAACACTGAGTAAATCATCAGTAAACACTTTCGAAAACACATTGACAACGGGGACAAACTTAAGAGTAGGGGTTTCAGAATTTGTACTTCTAACCCAAACTGGAAGATTTATGCAACCCTTAGAAATTATCTTCCTAGCTTTAAGACAAGAAACAAAATGACCCATAGGCATAGGATTTCCCACTTTCCACTCTAGGATGAGTTCATTTGGAAACTGAAACTTGACCACTAGGGTTTTATAATCAATACAAGCATAACAAGAATACATCCAATCCATACCAAGAATAACATCGAAATATAACACATCAAGCTCTACAAGATCAACATGAGTGGCTCTATGGGATAAGGATACGGGACAATTTCTCTATACTCTTTTAGACACAATAGATTCACCAATAGTAGTAGAGATAGAAAAAGGACCTAACTACATATCCGGAGAAAAAACAACCCTCATAGCCACAGATGGCGTCACAAAATAAAAGGTAGCACCTTGATCAAGCAAATCATAAACATAGAGATGAAAGACTTTCAACATAACGGTAACTACGTTGGGAGAACCCTCTTGCTCATGACAAGTTTGAAGAGCATAAAATATGTTTTACTTCTGACTTCCACTTGAACCTGACAAAGGGTAAGGTTGAGCTTGTCAACGATTATATCCTTCTTTCTTAGCAAATGAAGAACAATCCCTTATATTATGATCCGTCTCGCCACAACCAAAACATGCATTGGAACCGGCTAGAAATTTACCCTCAAGATTCCTTCCACATTTAGCACAAGTAGACAATGAAGATCCACCACCATTTCTTCCTAGAGGATTAGGGTGAGGCACCCTATCTTTGTGGAATTTAGGAGCCGCAGCATTGGATGAACCTTGACTGGAAAACCTTTGTCGAAACTTAGAATGACCATGTCCATCAGACCTCGAATGTGAAAAGTCACCATCACCGGTCCTTGCCTTCTTTGCCTCCCTAGATCTTTCCTTAAGTTTCTCCTCTTCTATTTGTTGAGCATGAACCATTAGACAAGAAATGTCCATATCATTTATTAGCATGACATTATGACATTCTTTAACCACAATTTCGGACACTCCCGAAACAAACTTTCTCATCCTTGCCCTAGGATCGACAACCATAGTAGAAGCATATCTTGACAATTGTGTTAAATTTAAGTCATACTCCTTCACACTCATGCTTCCTTGATGAATGTTGATGAATTCAAGTACATTTTCTTCCCTCATTTCAAGGGAAAAGATCCAATCAAGGAAAGCGACCTTAAACTTTCCCAATCAAGTGGACCTGCATCAATCGTACTCTCTTCCTTTCATTGGTTGAACCAAACCTAGGCAACACCCTTTAGTTGATAAGTGGCCAATTCCTCCTTTTCCACCGGCATCACTCCCATGATCATCAACACCTTAAACACCTCATCAATGAACTCTTGAGGATGTTCCTCAACTTTGTAACCATCAAACTTCAGAGGATTCATCCTAGAGAAGTCCCTCACTCTAGTTCCCGCCGTACCCATATTTGGGTTCACGAGGACCAAAGACTCCCTATTGGCTTGAGTCAACATTTGAAAGGCAGATCTAAACTCTGCATTAGTCACTTGTTCAGCCAAAGGGTCGACCGGAACATGAGGAGATTCTTGAGAAGCTTGAGGAGCTTCCCGTTCCATATTCTCATTCCTCCTAATGTATGCTCTTCGAGGGTCCATATCCTGAAAAGCATCGTAAAAGGATTAGGAGAGAGACATATAGAGTTATACTCTATTGCACGACTTTTAGAGTAATGAACGAAGTCGAGTTTTCTAACCATCTTATAACTTCTCATTCATAAATGTGGCATGCTTCACACTTAAGAACAAGACTCTACTTGACGAGGCTTAGAGACTTCCTAGGACCTTTTTAAATCTTGTGCTCTGATAAAAGTTTCATATGAAACAACGTATACCCTAGGAGTAACATATAGTATAGAACCTCGATAGGCCCTATGCAAGCCACTTAGCATACATCATACAAGATAATAAAATTTAAATGAATTCAAAGACAGTTTTATATCATAAAGAGTTTGAAAAAGCAAAAGTCTAACATAAGTCTCAAAGTTATCTAATATATCATAAGGAAAGTGATTGGGATGTAACCCATACATCACTTACAAGTTCGAAATGAAAATGACACAAAGCAATAAAAGAATCTCGATCCTAAAAATATGAGGACCCACCAACGTTCAAAAGCTCAAAAGGATCAACTAGCCATGAGTGTGCGGAATAGAAGCGTCGGACCCTACATTATTGAAAGATGTAGGCACAAGTATGCATTAGTATATGAAATGTACTAAGTATTATAGAAATGCATACGAGTTATGAAATCGTGCTAAAAAATACTTTATATGACATGCAATGACCAAACTAAATCATAAATTAACATGTTAGAAAACCTAAGTCATAATCATGGTGAATGCAAGTTAAACATCTTTAATATACATTTAAGATACTTTTAGAAAGTAACCTTAGTTTATTATTGTTGGAAGTTTACCATTAACCTACATAGACCATGTAAACTATAACATGGAATCCGGTGTCTATCCCATACCGAAAAGAGATGTCCTTACTTTCCAAGGTAAGAACCATAACCTTGAGCTAAAGTGGATCCACTAGCTAATGTTTATCTAAGACAAACCTATGGTGGCACATAGTTATGGGACATGGGTACTCACCGCTAGTCCACTCGGTTCTAAGTATAAATCCCAGGGAATAGTCATTAATCATATTCATCCTTATTATCCATGGAAAGGCACAATTAAGTAGTCAATCAAAGCTAGAGTTCATATTAGAATGACTCCTAAGTCTTGATTCAAATTTAGTTTAGAAAATCTTTCAACCCTATGAATTCTTCATGTGAGAATAACCTTTCACAACAACAACATTTATTCTTTACTCAAAGCAACCTAAAATTATTCATATCAATTCCATAGAAAGGACATGCATATCTTTATAAATTTATAATTCATAGTTCATAAACTTAGTCATGAGCTCATAGTCTAAAACTCATGGGGCTTGCATGGATTCATAGGAATTTAACTCAAAGACATGTAATTACCTCAATTCATGCATAAATAGATAGAAAAAAAAATCAATTTGATCAAGATTGTTAAGAACCCATGAACATGGAATAAAATCGTAACTTTGATTGAGAAATCTAGCTTTGTAAAATTGGAGAATTTAAGAACCCTATGGAGGAAAGGATTCCATAGGTGAATACTAACATACCTTGATGTTAAAAGCCCAAGAAATATGGTGAATTGCAGAGTTGAATGGAACCCTAGCTCTTCTTCTTCTTGCTTAGACTCGAGAGAATTTGGGAGGATGAATTTGGTCAAGTTTTGGAAATTTAGGAGAATGAGTTCAAATGGGTAAATTGGGGGATTAAATGCTTTATATAGGGCTTAGGGTAGAAGGTAAAATGACATAGTATTGGGTTAACATAATTAGGAGAAGACCCAAAATCCCCTTTAAAATAAATATTGTTCCCCATCTACAGTTGAACCTACGATCCGTAGGTCCTTCTACGGACTGTACTGGTCTACCGTAGATAGATTACAGGGAAGTCAAATGTTACTCAATGTTGACGGAACACAATGTACGACTCGTAGGTCTTTTTACAGACCGTATATACCAACCGTAGGACCTAACTTTGACCCTCAAAATTTCTCCAAGTCAGGAACTCACCTACGAAACCTATCTACCACTCGTACAAATATTGACGGACCATCCTGATGGACCATAAAAAGGGTATTGGAACTTGATTTTTTAAAACTTATTTTCCCAAGACCTATGGTTGCTATCTACGGCCCATAGATGGGATCCGTAGACACAAACACCAGCCAAAACTACATTTTCCTTCTTTTTCAAATCCGAGGTGTTACACGAGATCCTTTATTTTTTTTAGAAAAATATATAAAATATAAATTTATATTGCCAAACAGATTACAAAAATATATTTTAAGAAATTGATGGAGTCCCTTACCCACGAAGAACCCATACGGAATTGCATGATGATATTATTGGGGGGATCTCCTACTTGCCCTTGAAGTTTACAATTAGAGACACATGACTTTTACCCTTTACGAGTTTTAACATATTTTTAGCTTTAAATGTCTATTTTCAAATCTCATCTTTCTTTTGTCTTTATTCAAATTTTTAGTAGATTCTACTTGAGAAAATTGAACATCACAAACATAGTCGTATTTTATGATAATACTTTTATTACTGATTTTGCGAGAAAATTAGAAATTACAAAATGTATGTTATTTGAGTTTTCTTATATTTAACATTTAGGTAGTATTTTATTGCAGGTTATTTTTAAAATTAATATCATAAGATCAACCCAGTGACATGTTGTCACCTGATAAATTTTATCTCAATATTTATGAAAAGAATATTCAATGGGAGGAGAATATTCCACTCTTTTCTAAAAAAAATTTGATACTATCCAAAATTCATAAGGGTATTTTAGGAAGATTACACCCTAAAAAATACATGGCATTTTACCCTAAATATAGACTATAAAACAGTAAGAGGACCTAACGAAGGATCAAGAAAAATCAGCCGCAACACTCATCTTCTTCAACTTAGGTGAGTGCTGGGAAATGATATAGTCTTCCCTCACCATTAATAGACCTCCACCATTTCAGCTAAGCACCCCAAAACACCCATAAAACCCCACCATAATATAATCACCAAACACCCAAGATTCTAATCTTTCTTCACCGTGTAAACTTCCTGTTCTTCATCATGGATTTCGATCTATTGAGGGTTCCAGATCAATCAAGGTTTTTTTCCTGATCAGTCAAGTTTTGGAAGACATCATCTTGACATAAAGGTCCCGTTTTTACTTTGCTTGTTGACTAATACATGTAATCTGATATGAATTTTTATTTTAAATGGTTAAAATTGACTGGTAAGTGTGGGTTACTTATTTGGCATAAAGTTATCATTTTGCAAAAGTGAATTTTTCATTTCATGTTGCTGATAGGGACGAAAATTGGGTGATGTGGGGGTGGGGGTGGGGGTGGATTGAGCTTAACCTGAATTTTTTTTAATCAACCCCCGCATAACATTTTTTTTCAGTTTCAACCTGCCCCACCTTGCCCCGCGTAGACCCACCCCGCATGAATCCTCCTACATAATTTTTTTAATATTTTATCTTTCTACTTATGTTTGATACTAAAAATAAAATTTATAAAAATAAATTAGTTTTTTATTAAGTTGTATTAATTTAATATATAATGACTTAAAAATTTATTTTTTGAGATCAATTGGGAAGCATGTTAGAATTGTAGTAGTTTTCATTTACTATCTTTGATATTTTAGAAATTTTGAAGAAACTATCTTAATGGATAATGTTCTATGACTCTTATAACATGTAAAAAGTTAAAATTAAGTTTGAACCCGCATAAATCCACAGAAAATAGCCTAGACCCGCAGTCCGCCTAGACCCGCATTAATTTTTTAAAAAAAACACTTCAACCCGCCTCACATCCCTCCCTGCCTCGCATAACCTTAAACCCACCACACCCCGCCCCGCCCCGCATCCGACCGCCGCAATGCCATCCCTAGTTGTTGATGAACATTTAATGTTGGAAGAGATAACAACAAGGAAAAGTATCAATTTTTAATTTAAAAATATGTTTTATATCTTTATGTAATTTTAATTTAATAGGATGTCTTTCCATTAGGGGTAGTCTACTTCTTAAGTTCATGTTAGCCAGGAGTGAATTCTTAATATGATAGAGCATTGTTTAGCTTTGAATCAGTAAATTATTTGAGCAATAAGTTTCATTTAAATTATAAGAGTTTATGCTCCAAGTGTTAATCTCTAAGTGAGAGTGTTTACAATTTATCGTCATGAATGAGGTAGCAACTTTGCGTCTTAGGTGAAGAAAATTAACAACTTCGCGTCTTAGATAAAGACAATTAATAAAATGAAAAAGTCGCATTTACACATCTTGACCCAAACCCTCTTAAAAATATAAATCTAAATATTTGATTCAACAAGCGAGTAAATCATAATTTCGGGTAATCAATATCTAGAAATGTATTACCAAACTTATTTCTAGACTCTAGGTATGGTATGTATTGGTGCGCCCTAGTAATCGGATTGAAAATATTGTAAATTATAATTTTGTCAAAGTCAAAGAGATTTAATCCATTACATGAGGTCAAAAGTTCAATGCCATAGGATAAAGTTGTCACATAATGAATGATTGAGATAAGGTTTAAATAAATTTTGTGAAATTTTCTGAATAAGTTCGTGACGATATTATTAATCACTTCAAAGATTTTTCCGATAAAGTTTTATTTTATTAACACCAATGGAAATAGAGACTCATTTTTTGTAATACATTTAATGTCTTCTTTTGTAGATTCCAAAATATACAATAGCATGATAGGGCAAGAAAAAAAGAGTCATAGCATAGGAACACAAGGTATATTAGTGAGAATGAAAGTACATGATGATATAGTTGGGGGGATCATCTTCTGCTTGCCCTTGATGTTGGAACAATATTTGAGAAAATTTAGGATCAGAAATCCTACCTTTAAAATTCTTGCTTAGAACCTTATGTAAGATTCTAAGCAAGAATCTTAAAGGTAGGATTTCTGATCCTAATTTTTTTGAAAGTTTGTTCCAACATTAAACTTCAAGGGAAAGAAAGAGATGATCCCTCCAACTATATCATCATGTAATTCTATACTCACTAATATATCATTGTGTTCCTCTGTTATGCTTCCTTTTTTCTTGCCCTATCATGTTATTCTATTTTATTGAATATACAAAGGAAGACATCAAATGTATTACTTAAAATCAGTATCCAATTTCATTGGTGCTAAATAAAATTAAATTTATAGGAAAAATCTCTGAAGTGATTAAGAATATCCAAATGAACAACCAAAGAACTAGATATGTTGATTTTATGGAATTTTCTGAATAGGTTCATGCAGATATTCTTAATCACTTTAGATATTTTCACTATAAAATTTAACTTTATTTAACACCAATGAAAATAGTGATTCATTTTAGGTAATACGTTTGATGTCTTCTTTTGTAGATTCAATAAATAGAATAGCAGGACAGAGCAAGAAAAAAAGAGACATAGCAGAGGAACACAATGGTATATTGGTGAGTATGAAATTACATGACGATAGTTGGGGGATCATCTCCTGCTTGCCCTTGAAGTTTGACGTTGGAACAACGTTTGAGAAAAATTAGGATCAGAAATCCTACCTTTAAGATTCATTCTTAGAACCTTATGTGTGACTCTAAGACATAATCTTAAATATAGGATTTCTTACTCTAAATATTTTCAAATTTGTTCCAACGTCAAACTTCAAGGGCAAGTAAGAGATG
>JAJONR010005178.1:0-42289 GCA_029582245.1 Solanum etuberosum
TCCCCCCCCCCCCCCCCCCTTCTTCAATCATCTTCCTTTGCAAGTAGATCCATCGTCATATTTTGATCCATATGTCAAATTCTTCATCATATGTTATCAATTGAATAAAAAAAATATCATATACCAATTAAAAAATAATTATATTAAAAAAATAAAGAAATTTAAACTATATGTAAATGATATTCATTATAGCAATACACTCTTTGAGAAATTACTTAAACGAAGACTTTTGTCCATATTTTCACCAAAAGGATATTCAATAGTTTTCTCTGGAAGATTGTCTAAGAGCATAGCAATTGACTCTTCTATCTTACCTCTAGTAGCTTACTATGTATATAATATTAATGATGATTGTCATAAATATTTTAATAACAAACAACCTGCAATTATAAAGTTTTTACTTCAAACTTAAAAATTTTAAACTTTAATTTCAAATGCATATGTTTCTTAGATTTTAATTCTTTGTCGGTATAGTATAACTAGTCATGAACTTATTAGTAATGTATTAGTCTTTTCAATTTTTAATTAATAAATTATGAAAATTAATTGAGATTTTAAACTTAACAAAAAATTTGTTTTCATTTATAACATAAAACTATAATTTTTTTATACATACTTTTATATATAACATCTAAATCGTCAGTATTTTATGTGTAATAACACCTTGCTATATCAATCATTAAATTTCCAGACAAACATTGTCACTATTAAAAAAAGTTTAACTATACTTTAAACCATTTCCATGATAAAAAAATGTAAAAAATTTAAAATTACGGCCCGAAACTAAGTTATACTACCTCTGTCCACTTTTATTTGTCATGTTGCGCTTTTTGAAAGTTAATTTGACTAATTTTCAAAGTTAAATTAGATTACATTAATTTGATATTTTAAATCAAAAAAATTAGATATTCAAAAACTATATGAAAAGTACTATAAATTGCAATTTTTTGCATATCAATATGATAAAAAAATATCAAAAATACATCGTAAAATGTTAGTTAAAGTTTTTATATTTTAACTCTAAAAAAAAAAACTATGACAATTAAAAGTGGACGGCTTGGTCGAAAGTTCCATCAGTTGGAATACTGGATAGAACCTTCATTGCCCACTTGTGGACAGGAAATAGTAATCTTTGCTTAATATAGTTGCAAATTGCAAACTAAGAAAGAGTTGCTCGAGTAATAAACACTCCACGTCTCAAATTTTAAAGGTTATGAATTTAAATTACCAAACCGACCAAAAACAGCAGGACCTGTCCGTGGGTTATTATCGTCATTTTACATTTTTCCTCGTAGCCGAATCTCACTCCTCATCACAGCTACACTATCATCCGCATTTTTCACCCATTTTTTTTTTTTTTGTACACACTCTCAAGTGAAACAGCGATCCGACAATTTAACTATGTTCTAAATAAAGGCATGTCCTAAATCTCTCTCTCTCTCGTTCTCTCTTTTTTTCCCCATTCTTGAAGGTTGTTTTTTCGGATTAATTTTTTATTCAAAGTTGGATCTTGATTCCAAAACTTGTTCTGGGTATGTTTGTACACCTTATGAAGCTTTTTTGTCGTATTTTTTGGCATCTTCTGGAATTTAATTGCGGAAAGATTTGAGTTTTTTGCTCATACAGTTCTGAATTTATGCTTGTCTGAATTTTTGTTTCTTTGTTTTCTGCATTTCAATTAGTGTGGTATAATCAAATGGGATTTTTTTTGTTCTTAAAGTTTAAATCTTTGTAGAGGCTGGTTTTAATTTACTTGTGATAAACTATCATTTTGTTATCGTAATGATTCTTTTGGAAAATAATTATAGCATTTTTTTTACCTGTGTGTTATAAATGCAAATGGTGCTTTGGTTATTTCGTCGTCTTTTTACAAAAAAAGAGAAATTAGGGTTTCGGGGCATCTTACCTATATACTCTGTAGATGCATGTTAGTAGTTTGAGAGATTGATGGGAAAGATTTTTTTTTTTTTGGATGAAATAGAGGCTCACGATCGATGTCCTATGTGATAAAAATGTGTCACCGAGCCTTAAAGGTAAGTTCTATAGAGTGGTAGTTAGACCAACTATGTTGTACGAGGTTAGGTGTTGCCTATCAAGAACTCTCATGTTTAGAAGATGAAGATAGCTGAATGAGGAGGATTAGATGGATAGGTGGGCATACTAGGAGAGACAAAATTAAGAACAAAGATATACGAGGCATGGTGGGAGTGACCTCCGTGGTTGGGCAAGTTGCACGAAGTGAGACTGAGATGATTCATGCATGTGAAGAGGAGCATAGAGTTTGGGAGGTTGACCGTGATAGGTCTAAGAAGAAGTAGAGGTAAACCGAAAAAGAACGGGAAGAGGTTTATTAGATAGGACATTACACATCTCTCACTGATGTCAGGTCAATAAAGGCATGGAATTCTTTGTTTTTGATTTTTTTTTATAGAAAATGGATTTGTCTGAACCAATACACACAACTCATCTGTATAAAACCAATTGGCGTAGGCCATAGACAGAGAGGATGAAAGAAAGCCATAGGAACACACACACACACACACCCCGAAGCTAAAGGGGCCTCTCTATTTAGCAAGTTTCTGTTGAAGCTTTTCACTAACTAGAATTCCTAGACCTTTTCTTCTTTTTGATATTCGTTGCCAGGCTGACAGACAATCTTCTGTTTACTTGTTTCCTTCTTGATGCTTCAATTTATTGCTGATCCTTTTGCTACTACAAAGGCTTTCAAATCCCTGAGGATTTGTTTCTGAATTCAGCTGGATACCAGCACAAAAGCAGTCCCTGATATACTGCATCTTTGCTGTCCATTATAGGTGTGCGATCTACTCTCTTGGCCTACATTAAAAACCTATGTTCAAAGATCCTTGTTGGCACATAAGCTTGTGATTGAAGCCATTTCGTAAAGGCATTTTCTTTTTTTCTGACAACTGAAAGATTCCCGATGGCCAGTGACACACGGCTTGGAATCCAGTGGATAATGAACCCGATCCTCTACCCTTCTCCACTTAAATACCAGGATTTTTTCTGCAACATGCTTCTAACCCGTGATGTGCACCTAACCCATATAATACTTGCTATGCTCTTATCACTAGACTGCGGAAAGGCAGTCTTAAGTGTTCACATTGATGTTTAGGCTATGGAGCAACTTCTATTTTCTTCTACTTGATTTAATTACCCATCCTTTCCTTCAATCCTATAAGTACGGCTGATTGGGAACACAAGGTGTGATAAATTAATATCTCTGATCAAAGACTCAATACAATCTTGTAGCTGACATCGATTTTAGCTGTAACAGCAGGGGTTGAGTTAGAGATTTTGTCTGTGAGCTGGTAATTTCTTGAGTAATGTTGGCGTTCCATAATTGATTGGTTATACTTAAATTGATACTTCACTCTTTGAGGAACATGTTGTATGGTGACTGGTGAGAACTCTAGTTTGTTTATGAGAAGAAGACAAGAACCACACTGAATTCCCATTTCATTTACGTTCTGTTCCTATCCATTCTTTAAGCTCCTTCTGGGATGAATATTCTGCATCCTGGATAATTTTTTGGAGGTGGCCAGCATAGCCCTTAATGCCGAGGAATATGAATTACCAATTTTCAAAAAAGAAATAAAGAATATTCTGCATCCTGAAATATTTGTACTCCCTATGTTCCAATTTATGCAGCTCTTTTCCCATTTTAGGACTTCCCAAAATGTTTGGAACCATTCTATTTTTATAAATTTATCAAAGTTTTTAAGAATTTAAGAACTATTAAATTATTCCCTCCTTAACTTTGATGTGATATCTCTTTTCAACCACTAAATAGTTCTAAATATATCAAAGGAATATCTTACATGTCATGCTCAGTCAAACATCTTCACAAAAAATGAGAAACGAAGGGAGTACTCAAGAACAATAAGGGAATCCCTACTGAATTATGCATAGTTTAATTTGGATAATTGATTATAAAAGTTTGATACTTGTCACTGACAAGTTGTCACAAGTTGTCAGGATATCATACTCAAAGACTAAGCAAAATGTTCCTATTTCATTTAGGTCCTCTCACTTTTTCTTTTAAACATGTTTTTTGTGCTTTTAGGTGCTAAGTTTAAATCTAAAAGTACTTGTGTTTTTCAGCTTTTATTTGAAGAGGATTCAAGATCCATCAGTTTTACTTGCTAGTTTAGCTTTCAATTTAGAATTTAGTCATATACAGATCCCCCTACCAACTATCCTTGGTTCTGTTGTTGAAGACTTGATATCAACACTCTACTTCTCCCAATTTATATGACACTTTATTTCAGGACATAATAAAATATTTAATACCATTTCTCTTATTAATTCCTTTATTATGAGGATAAACTAGTACTACGTTGATCGTTAATTTAACACAACACTCTTTTATTCAGGTCTGAGATTATCAAAGTGAGTTCACATAGACCGTTCATATGTCTAGACTCAGTTTCCACATCAATGGTGTGATAGTCTGATAGACAAAGACACAACACATAAGTTTAAATCATATAGTTGAAATGGAGGAGTGTTATGCAATAAGGAGATACATACCAGAGTGAAAGAAAGGTTTTATAAGACAGTTGTGAGACCAATGATGGTGTATGGCGTGAGTGTTGGGTATCTGAGGTCGACATATCAAAAAAATGAGTGTTGTAAAAATGTGAATGGTAGGATGGTGTGTGGTCATACAAAACTAGACAAAATAAGTGATGATTATGAGAAGGTACAAGTAGCACATGTAGAAGCTAAAAGGAAAGAAGGCCCTGAATTATAGTTTGGAAATGTGTATGTTAGAAGTTCAAATGCACCGGTGTGACACCATGATGGTTGAATGTTAATGGACGAGGTAAACAATTCAAACACATGGACAAAGTTGTATTAAAGGACCCACAATTTCTCGATATTCTTGTGAAAATAGCATAAAACAAAATATAAATGAAGCACAAGAACCATGGTAATTCCAATGACTATGATTGAGGTTTATTTTGTTGCTACACTTATATTAAGTATGTTGTTTCCAGGAGTCTTTTTAGTTCATTACTGAGTATTGGAAGGGAACTGCTCCAAATGGAGCGGAATATATATTGAGTGTTCATATAGCCACCTCAACTAGTTTAGGTTTGAAGCATAGTTGTTGTAAAGTACACTCCAACTCAACTTTAAACAAGTCGGGGCCAGCTATATAGATCCTTAATGTCCATATCACTCCATATAAGCTGTTGTAAAGTAGTATTGAAAATTTGAACCCGGGTAGAGCGGAATGGTTACAAAGGAACCGTACATTTGAGATTAAGGCATACTTATTGTTGTACCTTACTAGTATTGTTTAGATATCTTTGACAAGTTTTAGAAATTCATTTAACGAATGGTAGTCAAACCTTTAACGTGGTGTTTTTTCCTTTCACCTAACTCATATAACTACTACTACTTCATTATCTTTTAACCACTCTTTTCTAAATACACAAATCTTGTTAACTAATTTATTTTCGTTCCTATTCACGAAAAATAGAAGGGATGGAGTATTAAGTTTTTGCATTCCCTTCTATTTGATTCCTGAAACCAGATGCATCTTTTTCAGCAGACACTTGTCCCATTCCCCAGTTACTTGTCTTGTTCTTCAAAACATCTAACATGTCTTCTGCTTTTCTATGACATTGAACTTCCTTCTTTACGGAATTTTATGTGCAAATCAATGTTACGTCCTCCTTTTTGTATCATTTTGCTTTTGGTAATGACTATTTTTATCCAAAATGTGATACTTCCGTCAGCTATGGCAGCACGAACTTAGTTCTCTGTTGGTTATAAGTTCTCTGTCGTTTTCTATAACCAACTTAAGTTCCAGGTCAGGTTTTCCTAGTTTCTTCACTTTTGGGAATCCCAGTACTCAGATGTTTATGTACATTCTTCTATGCTTCTTCGTATTGCAGGGCTTAACTTTTTTGCTTCATGGTCTGTGTATATTCACAAGAAAACAAAATGACAATCAGCAACATTAATTTGATGTAAGAATTCAAATATTCTTTTATGGATCTAGAGAAGTAATAACCTTTCTTGTTTCTACAGGAGCTTTTTTGCCCAAACATTTAGGAGATTGAAGATTTTGTGATGGAAGAAGGAGATTCTTCTGTAAGGAGATGGGAGGACCTTGATATTGATATCTTGGTGAAGCTACTCCAGTCTTTTGACCTTTTTGAGTTGACTGCTGGACTTGCTCATGTTTGTAGTGCGTGGCGATTGGCTTGTTCTGATCAACTTCTTTGGATGACGCTGGACTTGTCGATATTAAAATCAAATTATATCAAAATCCCGTTAGAGCCATACGTATATGTGGACTGTCAGTCTGATAAAACATTGACCAGCCTCCTGAAGATTTGTTTGAACCTCAGTAATGGAAACATACGAACATTAATCTTCCATTACAATTTGTATGTCAGCGACGATCAGTTGACTTATACTGCCGAGAGGTATTCCCCCAATAAACCTTCATCATTCTATAGTACTATAACTTAAATCAAGAAACCGTCAGCAAACATCATTCCAGAGTTCAGGCATCTGACATCTCAGATGCCTTATGATCTTCCATTGTTCTAATTCAGGTGAAGCAAAGTTTACTGTGAGAGCGACGAAGACAGCTAATTAAATCTCCTCCTTTTCAGGTGTCCACGTCTAAAACGTCTTGTTATGCCTGCTTGGAACAGAATAAAAAAGACTGGAATATGCAGGGCTATTCATATGTGGGAAGATCTTGAATCACTGACGATGCCTAGTATAGCAAATCCTCCGTATGTCATGGAGGAAATTGCAAGGAGTTGCAAAAATTTTGCTGAGCTCAAGATTATGGGGCCCTGTGATATGCTCTTTGCATCTACACTGGTATCATTTCTTCCAAACTTGAAAGTGTTGAGTGTGAGGTGCACATTGTTATCTAAAAGTGCCTTGGTTACTATCTTGGACGGGTTAAAAAAGTTGGAAGTGCTCAACATATCTCATTGCGTAATTACTGAAGATCCTCCACCTGCACCAAAGAAAATTCTGGCCAAGCTTGATGAATCAATTCTCGAAAAAGCATCTAGGTTACACAAATTCCTAACCTGCATGAGTGACTCATGCATCATGTGTCAGCGCTGTCGAAATGATGAAGGGCTGATGAGGTGGTATAAGTATGAAGAACTCTGGAAAGTGGATGAGGTGAGATCTCTTGCAATTTGACAACTTTAAGAATGTATTGCTTCATTAGTTAAGGTCCAGTAAAATATGTAAACTTTGTGTATATGAAACATAATAAAACCTTGTCATCTTGAATGGACGTGAATCAGCGTTCAGTTTGATAGTAGCAAGTATTATCCTTTTGGTGGCAAAAGGGAGAGTAGCTTTGTAGCATAGGGAGACATCTAAACAGATCTTCCATGTAGCGTAATGCTACTTCTTTGTTGTAATTTTGTAAGTTTTTAGTCTATTCTCTTTGACAGACTTGTATCCATTTACCTATGTATTGCCAAGCATTGTAAGCTCACTTTTCTATCACTGTTTTGGGAGTTTCATATTTAAATTATTGGGTATTCACAGAACCCCTCTTAATTACCGTAAACTCGTAATGAGAGGATTATGACATGCTACGTGAACATCACTGTTCAAAAGCTCCTCCGTAGAGTTTCAATGACTGTTTTGTGAGTTTCATATCTAAATTATTAGAACAGATCTCCTGAACCACTATGACTCATTGTGTTAGGTAGATTCATCTTTAAGGATTCTTTCATCTCCCAGAACCGATCTCAAAACCCTAATATCACCGTCTTCAGAGAAAGGACTTTCTCTATATCTATATCTATGCTCTCTAATCGAAAATTTCTTTCACATTTCCAAAAATTCGATGCCGAGCTTGTTGGAGTGCCATTGCCAAGATCTAGTGTAATTCCCTTTCCCCGGGAGCCTTCCCCGGTTTGTGGGATTAATTGATTGGATACCCGAGAGCCCAAAAAAGAAAGAGCAGACCCCAAGGAAAGGAAAAGGTTACTTCCGGATCAGGAATAATAAATAAAATGGAAACAGGTCAGTCCTTTTCTTCTGTTGATGCTGAGACTGATGCTTTGACTGTCTCCCAAGCTTGCGAATAGTTTCTGCGATCACTCTACGTAATTTATTAAACCGGTTTATGCTTGTAGCTACCCCGGGGGGAATACGTGTAATAGCCCTTTTTCTTTGCTTTGACCGCGACTTTGTTTGGTCTTCCTCTTTCCTTCAGCCCATGTTTCAAAGCTAGCAAAAAGTTCGCGTCTCTTAACAAGGTATTCCAAATATTTTGTCACATATTTAATGGGGGAGTTTTCAATCTAAAGGAAGTTACAGTCCAAGAGGTTACAAGAATGCTCAATAATTGAAGTATGAAAGTACAAAATGATATAGTTTAGATTTTTTTTAAACGTCAGTATATTTATGATAATATATAGGGCAAACTACTTTATTAGACATACATCACTACATAATATTACTAATATTACCTCTACTTTCAAACAATTACATATATTACCATTTTTAATATTTTATACCATATATTATTGAAGATATAATCTGATAACCACATTCCTTAAAATTGGGATTGATTAATTATCTTTATATTTAAACTCCACAATTAATATTTTAATAACAATCAAATATTTTTCTCTATCATCATCTCCCCCGATCTCTAAACCTCTCTCCGTCACCCCCAACTTATTAACGAGTAGTCAACTGCCCCCAAACAATCAGAATCAATGTAAATAATGCAATAGCTCTAGAAAATTATAGTTCGAATATTTTATTGCAAAGAGCATGCTACAATATAATGATAATTGGTGTTATTTGCAAAGTTTGTTTGTGCTTTTTTTTTCCAGTCAAATTATAGTCACGATTTTTTTCCTAATATCCCACTCTTCAATCGACTCTTATTTCATCTCTGACGATTTGATGGTCTTCTTTTTTAAAACTTTATTAGTCGGAGGAACGAAAAAACGAAATTTTTAATGGCTCTGTCGGAGGTCCGTCAGATCTAGGCACAATGAGCAACATCGACAAATCAAAAGGTGAAGCAAACACCGTCTTGGTGAGATGTCCGGATCATATGAACGTAATCAACACATTATTTCAATAAGCAAAGAATTACGTATGTATTTGACACATTATTGAGATACGAATATATGTATTTGTTCCTAAATTCGTGCATTCCAGTTACATTCCATATTTAGATACACATAATTATATGTATATGCTTACTATGTATCCGAGATACATGTTTTGAATATAATGTATGAAATTGATACTTGATACATCAAATTAATATTAGATACATATAAAAGATACATGAAATTAAAATTAGATCATATAAATAGATACATGAAATTAATATTAGATCATATAAATAGACACATGAAATTAATACTAGACACATATAACAAATACACTAAATTAATACTAGATACTTATATGATACATATGAATGTACTTGTATGATACTCATGTATCTAAGTATTTAGTTTGTTGGATACATCATAAATTGATAATAGATACATCTATTTTAAGAGTAATAAAATGAAATTATTCAAATTACATGACTAAGATATACATATTTTTGTTTTTGATTAATAATATTAATGAATTTATTATTTCAAAGAATAATAAAATGAAATTAATTAAACATAGATACACTCCTTGATTTCCGTCTATATTAAGAGATTTGATTAATTTAAATTTCCAGAATTAAGTCCATTCGGCAGATACATGTATCTCACGGATTCAAACTCATGTATCCTAAGCATGAAATATGGTAGAGAAAGTAATATTTAAAAATTATCGGGAATCTTAGTAATTAGGTACTAAACTAGTGAGATTTATGTAGTTTCCTAATATATATAGTGTTGAAGTTCACAAAAGGTGCTAACATTTTAGGTACATCTAAAAAAATATGCAAATGCTATACTCAACTTATTTTATCTTATTATTTTTAGGATAATCATAAAAAATAAGTTCAGAAACCTTTGTGGTAAAATCTTAATTTATTGACCTATTGAAACTGAAAATTACATATAAATTAATATTTTTTAAATTTTTATTTGAAAATCAACGTTTGACAATGATACCATTTCATTTTTAAGTTATACATGGAATTTGAAAAACACCACAAAACTTATTTTCACTTTTGTCCATCTCACTTTTGATTGTTGCATTATTTATTTATTTTCAAATTTCACTAGTTAGATAAAATAATAAATAAAGATAAATGAGAATACACAACAATGTAAACAAACAACCCAGAACAATCAAACAAATGTTGCATTTAAATTAAATACTAATACGATAAAATTTGAGTAACTAAAATTAAATATAATATTTAAACTAATATTACCAATCCAATATAAGTAATCATCCAAGCATGATGTAAAAAAACTCAAGGTTATTTGTTATTTTAGTGTAGATTAATTTTCAAGTTCATTCAATTGTTGGAGGAAGCTATTGTCGTCTCTTCTTCTTCGTCTTCTCTAAGTACAAGTATGGCCGTAGAGCTATGGCAAAATATGCAAGATTCTATCGCAGCTCGCTCTCCGACAACCTATATTACTTTCTACTATGTTGTTTCGGAGATTTCTGGTTCAACTGATCATGGTCACCACCAGAGATTTCGAGGAAGAGATGCCACATACAATGATTTCTGAAGAGGAATTGATGGGTCTGATTCAAAGAAGATGGCAATCAAGGCTCAGATCTATCAGGTAACTTTTTACTTTTACAAGTGTTCTAAGCTATTATGTATCCTGGGTAGGTTTTCTTTCGCCAGAATCTTCATTTTTTTCCATCTTTTTTACTTTCTATGTGAAGCTTTGAGTTTGAATTTTAGAATTATTAGATTTTTGTTGTGGAAAGTTGGGGAACTTTTGGTAGAGGAAAAAAAGAAAGTTACTGATTGTAGAATATTAATTTTCTACTAAATTAGTCATACTATATCCATGTGGGGAGATTTTATCACAGCCAACTCAATTTACAGCTTTTGAATTGTACTAATATTGTCACCTAGTCGATTGAATCTCTACCCATTTAACAACCGCTGGGAAGCCTTGCTGGTATAATGAACTTCCAATCATTCAGCCAGAAGCATATTTACATACTAAGTTATTAACTTGAAGTAATTATAGGTGAGAAACAAAATCTCTAGGCAATTTGAACAAATTTTCCTTCATACATAGGTCTAGACCTTCGAGAAGTTCAGTAAGGACTGAAGAAGTTACAAACAAGACTACCGTATATCTTTAGTTCTATATGTATATGTATATGTTTGCCTACAGGTGGTCTGAGTTAAAAAGAAAGAGAACAGTGAAGGTTAGAGATTAGGATCAGAAACACGTGAGAAGCATATGAAGTTTAGTCTCTGAAATTCACTATAGTTAGGGTTATGACCAAAAGTGCTCCACTTTTTCAAAGAGTAGGGACTATTAAGCCTAAATCCAAATAATAGTGGACTATTGTGAGTCTTCTCCTTTTCAAATGGGGCAGGCCATCTTTGATCATTTACAATGTAAAACAACTACATACCCAGTGTAGTCTCACATAGTGGGGTCTGGGGAGGGTAGAGTGTATGCAAACCTTACCTCTACCTCAGAGGTGAGGTAGAGAGACTGATTCCAATAGACCCCTGGCTTAAGACAAAAACAGTCTAGATAAAACATAACGGAAGCACAAGAGACAATAGATAGTAACAAAACAGTACTACGACAAAATAATAGTACAAATGAACTACACAAAATAATAGATAGTAACAGAAATCGTAGAACAACAAACTACAGGAGTAGTCCTAAGACTACTGGTAAGGGCAATAGGACAAAGCACTCCTGCCAACCAGTATGGACGCACTCCTACCTACTAGCCTTATACCCTAATTATTGTCTTCCACACCTATTTATCAAAGGTCATGTCCTCAGTAAGCTGCAACCGCGACATGTCCTGTCTAATCACTTCTCCCCAATATTTCTTTGGTCTACCTCCGTCTCTTCTTTTTTGTATAGTGTATGACTCCAAAACTCTCATATATCTCATTTGTCCTTTTTTTCAAAAACGAAGAAGAAGAAGAAATCCCAGTTCTCACGTTAGATTTTTTTTTGAACTGGTTAACATCTATTATAAACAAGAAATACACCAATAGTGTATTTCAGGGTTATTACAGCAGTCGTATAAGGAAACAAAACCTACCACCTATATCCCTCATAAACTGTCTAAAACATGGGTAATGTTCTCTATCTCCTTAGGAAGTTCATGGATACACCAAAAATAGAAAATCACCAAGCATTTCATTTTCAGCATCTGGAAAGGGATGCTCTTAACTTCAAAACACCTGATTTCTCTCTTTCCATATTGTCCACCAGATGCAAGCAGGGACGATCTTCCATCTCTCCTTGTGTCCTGATAAGTTACTATCTCTATTCCAGCAGGCTAGAACTTCTGATGTACTTCTTGGTATAGACCACCAGATACCCCTCAATTTGATGAAGATCTACCAAAGTTGTTCAGTCACTTTACAGTGTTAGAAAAGATGATTTATTATCTCTGTTTCATTTTCTCAAAAAACACCTAGAACATAACTGGCTGCCCCTTTTCATTAGATTAGCCTGAGTTAGAACAACTTGCTTAGCCACTAATTAGGTGAAACATTCCACCTTGTGAGGTATCTTGACTTTCTGGATAATCTTTCAAGGCCATGATTCAGATATTGGTATTGAATTGTCAAAATATTTGTAGGCTGATTTCACAATAAATTCCCTTTCTTGTCCTTCAACCAAAGTAGACTGTCCTCATTTATGGAGAAGTTCCAGGCCTGTTCAATGATATTATAGATTTTATTTTGATGAAGTAAGTTTTTTCATTATCGACATCAAGAAGATGCAAAGAGTACAAAAGTAGATATGCTAGCTCCATTATATGATAAAAGTTAAGACCCGAGAGCCAGCCATAAAATCAAAAAATCTAGAGTAGACTTGCACATGATAGTCTAGATTTAAAGTGCTAACAAAATCTAATAAAGTAGTGGAACTATTCACATATGACTGGTTGGACCAACAACATAGAATTCTGTTAATCTGTCTATCTCCCGGTCATTAAGAAGTCTTCTGAAAGTAAGATTCCAACCTTGATTGTTCCCATCTTCTAAAATTGTTTCCAACTTCTGTTGGTTCAGGTTGTAGATGTCAGGGAACAACTGCTTCAAAGTGAGCTGACCAACCCACACGTCATTTCAAAAAGATGTCTTCTCTCCATTACCTACTTTAGTTTTGGAATTACCCCAAATTTTGGGCCACTGGTTTTTGATAGATATCTATAATCCCACCCCATAGGGATTCTTCACTTCCTTGGTAATCCATTCCATATCTAGACACAACAGATTTTTTTAAAGGTAAGGTTAGTGTATTTCATTCATAAACATGAACAAGCTGGTCGTATACAAGGAAAATATCAAAAGGTAAAAAATCTACAAAATTTGATTTACTACGAAATCCACCCATTCTTTTATACAAGAAGGAACTTTATGGGTGCACCAAAAGGAAATAAATGACTGGAGGCTATTCCTCACCTGAGAAAAACTCGATTCTACCTTCCAAAAGCTCTCCAATTTCTCTCTTTCCAAACAACCTACATCAACGCAAGAGGGACCAAGTTACATGCCCTATGTCTTCTCTACCCTTTTTCGATTCTTTAACAAAACATCAAATCTTTCACAATTTTTGGCATTGCCTAAGAAGTTCTGAATCACCAAAGCATGTCCCTCCATAATCTCATGGTAAAGACACAATGAATGAGAACATGATCCCCTTCTTAACCTGCCTCCTTATACATGTAACACCAGATGGCACATACAACCTTCCGCTTCTTATAAATTTTTGCTGTCAAAATCACCCCTCTAGCTGCTAGCCAAGAGGAGGCACACCTTCCTTGGCACCTGCAGTATCCATATTGCAACACATGGAAACACATCCTCTTCTCTAATGAAAAGTTTTATCATTTTCTTTTGGATGAAG
Source organism: Solanum etuberosum (assembly GCA_029582245.1). Classification (NCBI taxonomy): domain Eukaryota; kingdom Viridiplantae; phylum Streptophyta; class Magnoliopsida; order Solanales; family Solanaceae; genus Solanum; species Solanum etuberosum. Next base: position 14,034 of record JAJONR010005178.1, read on the forward strand.
TAAGAATATTATTAACAAGAGCATTTCTTAACCCGTATACAAAATGTATACCAAAAAGTAGAAAATCCTACAAAAAATACATTTCTACAAAAGCCACCCAATCATCTATACAAAAAGTAACTTCATGGTGCACCAAAAAGAAATAAGTGAAAAGAGGCTATTTCTCAAGTAATTTCTTCCAAACATCCGGACACCCCATAGTAATATTTTGTTGGTAGAGCAAACAAACTAAATTTTGAAATTCTCCAACTTCCTGATCTTGTAACTTTCTTCTAAACCTCATATCCCAAAACACTTCTCTTCCTTGTTAATTCCATAATTGTATAATCGATATCCTTTTTTGATAATAAATCCTATATATGTTAGGGAAAGAGAGACAATATTCTCATTGAACCCTTCCCACCCCTTCAAAATATTCCTCCATAGCCCACAACCATAGGGAAACGCTGCATCTTTTGTCCTCTACCCCCCCCTCCCCCCCTCTTCCATAACCCCGTACTTCCCTAGTCACCCCTTTCCAAATAACACTAATCTCTACCCAAATCTCTATAAACAGTTTCCTAAAAGCGCCTTATTAGAGACCCCAAGATCTTTTATTCCAATACACACCCAACATTTTGGTGTGGTAACAGGCTTTCAGTTGACCAAATGAAACTTCTTTTCCCCTCTCGAGTTATTCCATACAAAATCTCTCTGCACTTTTTCTGACTTCTTTGTTAGTGATACTAACACCTGTAGCAAGGACAAGAAGTATGTAGGAATGCTTGACAATATGCTCGTAATTAACACTTGCTTTCCCCTTTGGATAAGTACCTCTTCTACCAACCTGCAAGCCTTTTTTCTAATCTCTCTTTCAGCGAATTCAAAACCGCTTTTTCTTTATTAGATGATCCTGTTGAAGCCCTAAATAAGTAGTTGGTAGAGCCCCAACCTTGCAATTCAAAACATGTGCTAGAGCCTCGACATTCTCCACCTCGCCAATTGGTATGATCTCAAATTTTGAAGATTGATTTTGAGCCCTATCACCACGTGGAACCTTGTCAACACTTGTCTCAAATAGGATCTGGGCTTTGTCAGCATCACAAAACACTAGTGTCATTGCAACCAAAATATGGGACACCCTTACTGCACCATGGCCACCTATCACCGCAACAAACCCATCCTCAAATATCCTCCTGCCACAACTTTATCCATCATTCTGCTTAAAGCTTCCATAACTAAATGAACAACATAAAGGGATAAAGGGTCCCCTGGTCTCACTTCTCAAGCTACCGTAAAAGCCACGTGGATTTTTTCCACCAAAGTAGAGAGATTTTATAGAGAAGACTCCATGATTCCCGAAAACCTACCATAGAGCATCATGTTTATCCATCAGATTGTCTTGCTTATAAAGGAGGGTCATCAACTTATGGAGCTCAGTGACCTCCCAATTATGGAGATTCCTTCCAAATATCACATCCCAAAAAACCTTTCCACCATGTGTCTCTTTGTTAGATTGTTAATTCCCCTTGACACGACAAACTACACAAAATCAGAAAATCATCTTTTAGTAAGTTCCTTGGCCAATCTTTCCTCGAGTTTCTAGACTCGGCCCTCCAACTTAACTGCTTCCTCAGTCTTTTCCACAAAGCCTTCCTTCAGGGCAGGTCATCTTCTTCGAGCTTAGATTCTCTCTGGACACTGGTATCAAGGGCTTTTGCTTGCTCGACTTTTTTTTTTTTTGAGTTCAGTCACCTCCGAACTTAATTAGCCGATCTCCTCTTGAGCACAATTGGCATTCCTTGCCGACATTTCTTTTAGCTTTTCATGATCTCGAGTCGGCTCAAACTGTTCTTGTAATGTTCTTTGGATCCCTTTTCAAAATCAAAACATTACCCTGATAAGAAAACTCAAATGTTAGTGTATGATAAAAGTAAAGGAATGAGATTAATGAAAAATGGTTGGAAAATGTATTTACCTGAGCGCAAGCTTGAGCAGTTGCGTTGAACAAGCACGTAGGGGTAAACCTAGTCCATCTTGCCTAGATATTTTTTAGTAATCAAAGGTTTTAAATAATCAGCCACCGCGATTGATTTTAAAAGCATGTGAGCCTTTTCATAAACCGACAAGAGGTGACAATTTGTTTGTTGTTTCAATGTTGCACCGGTGTAGGGGAGTTGTTTGCTAGCCCATATTTAGAAGCAGAGGGCTTGAAAGTTCAGTAAGGTTTTGTGGTGGAGGTGGGGTTCGAGCAATTGTAGTAAAAATTAGTTTTATCAAAGGCAAAAAACGTAAAAAAGCTCTAAGGTCCGTGGGGGCTTTAAGCGCAAAGTGCAAATAAAATGTGGGCTTTAATGAAAAAGGCGCAAAGGGAGAAAAAATACAAATGTATATGTTTAGTCCAAGACTAATAATTATAAACATGAATGACAAATATATGACCAAAGAAATTGATTTTTTTATGATAAAGTGAAATATCAACTGTTTAGTGTCACTTCTTCATAAAAGGCTCATTGGCAAGGAAAAGTTTGTCTTAGAAGTTAGAACCTTGATGACAACACTAAAGCACACATAAAGCGAGGCAAAGCGCTCAACACATTTTGAGCCTCGCTTCAGGGCTTAAGTGCGCTTAAAGCGCGCCTTTGATAACACTGGAAAAAATAGATGAGGTCGGCTTCTGAGGAGTAGCGTAAGACGATGGTGAGGCATTTATCTCATTTTCCCCAATTTAGCTTCGGTTGGAGTAAACGGTAGACGGAAACGTTATTCAACCAATTCTACATTATCGATTTCCTTAAACAATCAAACAACTGCTCCGAGTGCTGTGACCCGAGAGGCTGATGAACTTGAAAGAGGCAAATTGTCATCAACCGATTTCACCACTATTGATGTCCACCAACGTGAGTTTCGCGGTTCGTGCCATTGAGGTAGAAAGGAGCGTTTCTTCACCCTAATTAACGAGTGAGGCATGATTGGTTTTGCTTTTATTTTGCGGCATAGAGTCGGAGGCTAGCACAGGCTCCTCACAGTAGTCGATTTTGAAAGTCACTTGTGTCCAAGAACCCGTTGGACTTGCTAATGTACTTTTGCTAGGGTGATAGAAACCCTTAGGTTTGTAGGTCGTCAGAAAAACCCCCCAAAATCATGTTAGAAGAAAGAAGAGACATACACGTTAGCTAGTCCATACAGAATCTCACAAATCACGTCGGGATTACTGATGACCCGCATAACTGTATAATGCCCAAATGGAGCGTTTCTATTGGAAGATGTACTATGAGCCCAAGCGGAGCAATTTCATTGGTTGATGTACTCTACTTGTTGCCTATAAATAGTTGAACTATTCACTTGTAAATGGGTTGAAATTTTTCTAGTACAAGGCATTATATTGATATTTTCTCAACTCTAAGCTTTCTTTCACCATTTTCTCGTTTAAGGCAAACTCAAAGAGAACATTTGAACTGGAACCTCCTATTCCGGAATCTACCCTCAAAGCTGCCACCGGAACTACAACTGAAGCAACAACACTTCAATTTTACTGATTTATTCGCTTATTTAATTATATTGTCGTTCTGCTAGTTTAGAGTACGTGCTTTGCATGTGTGCATCACATCAATTAGTAAAAAATACATACAAAAAGAAGATACATCAAAATGCATATGAGATCGTTCAACACCTACCTTAGTAGTGTTGGTGAAAGTGCAGGCCGACATTCGAGCAATGCCCTAGCCACTTGCCTACAAGCACCTCTAATGTTAACGAATAAGAACAATCAAATTAAAGAGTAATGCTAACAAAATTTAGTGAAACATACCGGAAAGCCATATATACTTGTCGAAGTAAAAGATAGCATATAAGATCCAGATGCTACAAACAAAAAAAAAACACAAAATTTGAAACCTTATTAATGCACAGTAAATAGTCTACCAATGCAAAAAGAGAGAAAAGGGGCAACTTTACAATTCGAAGAAAAAGTGTGTTTTGATCTATTGACTTTAACTTTAATTTCACTCACTCTTACAATAAAAATATATGAATTACTGTTTTGCATGTACCTTGTTACAGTGGCGGACCCAGAATTTTCGTTCGGGGGTTCGAAAAATAAAGTATAAACGTGTAAATAAGTCAACAAAATAAAATTTCAAGAAAGTAGTAGTATATATAGTTTATAGATACAAAAAGTTAGTTTCGTTACAAGAGGCCCAAAACTAACATGAGTGATTACAGTAAAACAAAAAGTTACCCCTTTACAATGTGTCAATCTAGAACTAGGATACTAAATAGAGCAAAAAATGATGCTAACTAGAACGAAAAAATTAGCACTTCACAATGTCTCACTCTAGGACTAGAGTGCTAACTACAAACTCCAAAAAGAGGTCAGTGCTAATACTTCCCAAGCACATTTACAATACTATTTGGTGAAGTTTTTTTGCTTGAAAAGACAAAATAAAGACCCATTTATTTTTTGCTACCAATTTTTTTAGTTTTAATTTCTTAAAAATTGAAAGAAAAGAAGAAGAAGAGAAAAGGGTTTTACCTTTTAAGTAATTAGCATGAGTTTTGATTTTTCCATTTCAAATTGAATGTGAGATTCAAGTATGAAGTATTAAGTATGAAACAAATTAACAATAAAAAATTATGGGAGATTATTTTAATATTTGACTTTTGAGAGTTGGGGAAGAACTAAAGAAGTGATTTAGGGATTTGGGAAGTCAAAAGTTATTTAGCCTTTAGAAATGGGACCCTTGAATTCTTTTGGGTTTAAAACCACACTTTAGCACATTTTTTTTTAAAAAAAAACTAAATAAAAAACGTGAAAAAACAGAACTGAAAAATAAAAAAATAAAACGCTAACACATGTACTTGAACTCCCGACGTGAAACTTAACTTCAAGGAGGCCTACCGCTGCGCTATAAGCTTCTCTTTATGATTGAGGGGGTTCAAAATATATATATCTACATAAATACAAAAAATTTACCTTATACATACCGTGTAATTTTTTACAGAGGAGGTTCGGGTGAACCCCTAGAACCCACGTGGGTCCGCCCCTGCCTTGTCAGTCATTACAAAATTGGTACACAAAAATATATCTCTTTCTTACCTTTATAATTTTGTAATCCATTAGATAATATAGTGTTTAAAGATATAATTTATTTATCTTATTTAAATAAATAGCAATAGTTAAACATATCTATAATCATTGATTCCGCACTACATGTAAAGCATAGTAGTATTTGGATATTAAAAGTGATGTGTATATATATCTATATATATATATAATAACTAGTAACTTCTTTAAAATTTATTAGAATAGAACTTTTCTTGTATTTTGATGTTATAATATTTTTTATATAAATATGTTTTAAGAGTATAAAAGTTATTCAATTGTAGTTTACCATTTGTTTTATTAAAAGAAAAGGCAAAATTACAAATCATAACACTATTTTCTCCTAGTTTACATAATTTCATTTTGACAGATTCATTATTTTGCTTTTGAAATTTTACAATGGTTAGTTTATTTTTATCATCTATATACATAGTATCTTTAATTAGAGAGTCAAATTAATATTTTTCTCAATTTTCTTATTTGCAAATTTCGTTAATATAACACTATCAATTACTTTCAAAGTATTAAATATTTTAAAAGTATATATATATATAGATAACTAATGTGTTTATCAAGAGCTAATGTTCCATAATAATATGATATACCAATAAGTAATATGTAGTCATTATGTATTTTAAAATTAAAATGCAATCTTTCAGAATCCAAATTTCATATGTAATATAGTTATGATAGTGTTTTGGAGTTGAAGTTGTGCACAAACAAAACATTAAGGATCCTTGAAAAGGATGAAAGATAAGTAAGGGATAATGGGAAAAAACTTCAAAAAAGTACTTTGGTGTGAGAGAATAGTCATCATTGTGTATCATATAATTGTAATTAATTACTAGTTTTAATTCTATCATTTGACGTTCTATTTTTTTTACTCCTATTAATATTAACATTATTATGACAACAACAAAAAAATCATATAAATTTTTAGGCTTGATCTCTTGGAGAAGAAAAGATTTCTTTGGAGAATGTTGTAAATAAATGTATTCTGTAAAAAGTTATTTGTGAATCTGCAGTAGTTGGATTTACATAGAGTCTGTAATAACAAATACTTATAACAATAAATTATACAGAAATATAAACAACAAAGTTTAAAACATGTACTCAAAAACAACAATTAATATCATAAGCATAAATTAATGATGGTAAAAAAACATATCAGGATATATAACAATAGAATGAAACAGAAAGGAAAAATCGAGCCCACTGAATGCACAGTGTCTCCTTAAGAAAATCATTCCCCTCTAGTACCCGAGGTTTAAAGAAATCGATCCTCTCAGAATGAAACGATTTTATTCTCCAGTGTAATGGTATAAAAACAATAGTGTCAGTGAGCCACTAAACAGGATCAAAGTACACAAATATTTAATTGTGCAGAAGAAGAAGAAGAAGAAGAAGTTCAGAATCAAATATTTAATTGTGCAGAAGAAGAAGTTCAGAATTTTTATTGTTTTAAAATGAGAGGAAACCCCTCTATTTATAAACAACAAAGGGTAGTGTGAACAAATGTTTATTGTGCCTTACCGGAAAGGTCACAACTCTTTGGAAAAGTCACAACTCTTCGAAAAGGTCACAACCTTTCGTAAATGTTACAACCTTTCATAAAAGTCGCAACTCTTCATAAAAGTCACAACTTTTCATAAAAGTCACAACTTTTAATAAAAGTTACAACTTTTCAATAAAAGTCGCAACTTTTCATAAAAGTCACAACTTTTCATAAAATTCACAACTTTTAATAAAAGTCACAACTTTTCATGGAAGGGGAGGCTAATTTTGGAAATAAATAAATTAAAAGAGAATCCTTGTTTGTGGTGACTCCACGTAGGCGGGCCTAGGGTTCTCTTTTATATATATACTAGTAAAATTACCCGCGCCTTGCGTGGGAATTTAATATCACGAAATTTATAAAATAATACTTAAAACCTATCAGTCATTAAAACTAAAACACTATATTATCTTACATACAATATTACGTAGTAACAAACATTAATAATGTAAAGGAAGATGATACTTATAACATCTTATCATTTATCCTTCAATCAATCATCTTTAATTTGATTTTATAATTTATCCTTTTGCTTCCAGAAAGTGTTACTATTTGATATATTTGGGGCATCAAATGAACATCAACTGGAGATATTAAATTTTCTAATAAATAAATAATCATTGGTGAAGGGATAAATAAATTTAAAAAGACTGAAAAAGTGAACAAATATTCTAATTCTAACGTGTAGAAAGTTTAGCCCTACCTTTTGCTTTACATCTATCATTTTAAAGTTTCCCATTTAAATGTATCATAAGTAATTATTAAAATAAAAAATTAAAGAAAAATTGTATCATATTGGACAACAATCAACTTATTATATATACTTTTTTTTTGGTAAATAAAAATTTTATTAACCAAAGTGGAACATTACAAAGCAAAAAGCAGACTTGGACAAATTAGCCCCAAGCCTTACTTACTATCTCTATTAACCTTCCTATCTCTTCCTAACAGTATTATGGATATGCATTTAGCTCTTGTAATCTACTACTTAGCTTCCTCTGTTGGGACCCTCGACCATGTATTTCTCTTGTAATAAGCCTTATCAGAACCTCCTCATCCCTCTTTTTGTTTTGGAAAATTCTGTAGTTGCGTTCCCTCCATAGGTGGTAGATCGTACCAGCCAAAGTCATCCTGTATACTTGTGCTGTACTATTCCTGCTTGTCATATGTTTGATTGCCCATTGTATTTCTCCTTGCCAATCCAATCCTGTTCTACGTATTCCTTGCCAAGCCAACAGTCTATTCCATATTCCAGTATTGAAACATCAACCAAAAAACAGGTGATCAATATCTTCATCTTCTAGTTGACACATTGGACATGTCAAGACATTTGTTATCCCCCATTTTGCCATTCTGTCTTTTGTTGATAGTCTTCTGTGAATTGCGATATATAGTATAAAGAGCCACTTGGGTGCCCCATAATTTGACCATACAAGTTTCCTCCATTCCACTTTCTCAGTATCTCCTCTCATCTTTCCATAGACTTCTTTAATAAAATACTGTTCCATTTGTATCAACCTTTGTTCATTATATCCAGCAGCTCTTAGATGTTTGTGAGCTTTAAATATTCTCTGCACTAGCCATGATGCTTGTTTAGCTTGTTTGCCCCAGATCCCCTCTTGCCCATAATAGTTATGTATCCATTCAATCCATAGTTTATCCTTCTTTTTGCATAGATTCCACAACAGTTTACCAATGGCTGCATTATTCCAGGTGCACACATCAAGAAAATACATACCTCCACTTGCTTTGGGCTAACATAACTTTTCCCAGGCAATCAGTGCTTTTTTTGAAGCCTCTACATTTCCTGTCCATAGAAACTTCCTACAGATACTCTCAATAGCATAGATAATCTTCTTAGGTAGTGCAAAGATTTGTGCCCAAAAAGTTTGGATAGAGAACAAAACAGTCTTCACCAATTGGGCTCTACCAGCATAGGATAGGAACTTTGTGGTCCAACTTGTAACTCTATTCAACATTTTATCAATAAGAGGCTTGCATTGTACTACAAATATTCTTTTGGTACTCAGAGGTACCCCCAAGTACCTGAATGATAGTACTCCTTTCAAAAATTGCAACTCCTGTAGTATTTGATCTTGAACTGTTTGCTTCACTCCTCCAAAATAGACATTGCTTTTGTCCACATTTGCCACCAGCCCTGATGCACTAGAGAACTCCATAAAGCACTTGTATAATTGTCTTACAGACTTTATATCACCCCTACAGAACATCAATAAGTCATCAGCAAAACTCAGTTGAATTATTCTTTGCTTCTTACACCTGGGATGCTAATGAAATTCTGGAATAGCATGCAGCTTCTTTAAGGTCCTTGTGAGATAATCCATAGCCAACACGAATAGGAAAGGTGACATGGGGTCTCCTTGCCTAACCCCTCTTTGAGCTTTGAATGGTTTTGTAGCCTGTCCATTGACCATGAAAGAGTATGTTACTGTGGTGACACATTGTAGTATCCATTGAATCACTGTTGCTGGGAACTTCATCTTGTACAGTATTTGCTCCAAAAAACTCCATTCAATTGAGTCATATGCTTTCTTCATATCAACCTTTATCATACATCTAGCAGATACACCTTTCCTACTGTACCCTTTCACTAGCTCATGGCTCAAGATTATATTATCATTTATTGCTCTTCCTGGCACAAAAGCTGATTGATTTGGATCCACTAATGAACTCATTACCTTCTGCAGCCTTGTTGTAATCACTTTTGAAATGATCTTATAAACTATTGTGCAACAAGAGATAGGCCTATATTCTCCTATTCTTGTTGGGCTGGCAAATTTTGGGATGAGAGTTACTATTGTACAATTAATGGGCTGATACATGTTTCCAGTTTCAAAGAACCTTAGTACTGCATTCAAGACATCTTCTCCAATTACTTTCCAAGATTTTTTAAAGAAACACGCATTAAGTCCATCTATTCCTGGTGCCTTCATATCATTTATGTCCTTGAGAGCATTTTCCACCTCCTCCTTTGTCACCTTTGCTGCTAGTAGTAATTGTTGCTCTCTATTCAAAGTATTTCCATGCCTCATTGTATCAATGTTAACACTAGGTATCTTTTGGGCAGCCTTCCCAAGTAACTCTTTATAGAACATACATACTTCTCTCTCTATTTCTTCTTGTGATTTGGCTATACTCCCTTCTTCTATTATCAGACTGTTAATTGTATTTTGGTCCACCCCGTTCTTCATTTGTGCAAAGAAATAAGCATTGTTAGCATCACCCAACTTCAGCCACTGGTTCCTGGATTTCTGTTTAAGGACACTCTCTTCAATGACACTCTACTTTTCTAAGTTTTTTTGTAGGTCCTTCTCCTGTTCCCTGTGTGAAGCTACTGCCGCCGGATCCTTCATGTCCTTCTGTAATGCTTTCAATTGGCCTCTAATATCTTCCACTTTCTGCCTTACCCCTTTAAACTCTCTATCATTGATTTGCTTGAGACTTGTTTTCACTTTCTTGAGCATATGCCATACTTCCCTCATATCCCTTTTGTGTCCTCCCTTCCATACTCTTTCCACTCTTATTAGGAATTCAGGATGATCAGCAATACAATTAAAAAACTTGAAGGCACTACGCCTGATTCCTGCACTTTTGTCTAATTCCAGACTCAGGGGATTGTGATCAGATGTACCTGCTTGCATAACACTTATCTCTAATTGGTTCATATTCATCATCCACTCAGAATTTACCACTGCTCTATCAATCTTGCTACATGTGCTCCCATTAGACCAAGTAAAGTCCCTACCTGCTGCTTTCAATTCTGTCATATTAGCTTCCAGCATAAAATCATTAAAGTCTCTAATTTCTACCTCTTGCACTGGCCTTCCTTGCAATTTATCATGATAAACCAGCATTAAAATCACCCATACATAACATAGGCACCTGATTATTATATATACTTGAAAGGGAAACATATTACACAAAACCATTTAGTTTGTTAGGATGATTTTTAAAAATCAACATACGAGAGTGTTGAAGTTCAATTTGAAACTACACTTCTATTCCAATCGCAGTGTCAAGAAACACATCTATTACTTCAAAAAAAGTATTTACAACTTGCAGTAAACTTGAAAATATGTCCATACTTCATATTGAATATGAACAATAATTTATTGTGTAGTTGTCTATATCTTTGGAATTAAAAGAGTCTTCAGTCTAGTCATATTCCTCTATAGGTCATCCGCCACATCCTTGAACCCATGTCAAAAGTTTATTAATTCTTGTCTTCTTTTCCTGGTTCACTTTGTACATCAAGGTGCGATAAAATTTTTAAGGTCTTTATGTCCTTACAATGGCATACCAAATTTGAATTTTATCTTCAAGAGATAGTAGTATAGATCTTTAAGGAATTTTTTTACTGTACCTTCAACAATTTCAGTAGATAAAACTTGCGTGAATACTCAATTAACGTGTGTTATTTAATGTGTACTAACATATACTTATAACAATAACTTTGTAGAAACATAAACAACAAAGTTTAAAACATGTACTCAGAAACAACAACTAATAATATAGCATAAATAAATGACTGTAAAAAACATACCAGGATCTGTAACAATAGAATGAAACAGAAAGAAAAAAATCGAGCCCACTGAAATGCACAGTGTCCCCTAAAATAAATTATTCCCCTCTAGTACCCGAGGTTTAGAGGATTAGATCCTCTCAGGATAGAAAAATTCTATTCACCAGTGTATTGATACAAAAACAATGGTGTAGTGAGTCACTCAACAGGAGCAAAGTACACGAATATTTAATTGTGCAGAAGAAGAAGAAGAAGAAGTAGTAGTAGTTCATAATTTTTATTGTTTTAAAATGAGAGAAAATCTCTCTATTTATAGACAACAAAGGGTAGTGTGAACAAATGTTTATTGTGCCTTATCAGAAAAGTCATAATTCTTTGAAAAAGTTACAACCCTTCGGAAAGGTCGTGACCTTTCATAAAAGTCAAAACTTTTCATAAAAGTCGCAACTCTTCATAAAAGTCATAACTTTTCATAAAAGTCGCAACTTTTTATAAAAATCACAACTTTTCAGAAAAGTCACAACTTTTCATAAAAGTCGCAACATTTCATGAAAGGGGAAGACTAGTTTTGGAAATAAATAAATTAAAAGGAAATCATGGTTCGTGGTGGCGCCACGTAGGCGGGCCTAGGGTTCTCTTTTATATATATATATATGATATGATATATGATTATAATAATTGAAGTTTTATTTCATTTGGTGTGCAAGAACAAAGAATCTCACTACACATGTTTCTTTGCTCATTAATTGGTCAGTATTTGTTATTCTTTTCCTTTCTTTGTAAATCGAAGTAATATTTTGATGAATTCAACGACATACACAACTTTTGGATATAAAGAATTTCTAATCATGATATAGCTGCTTAACATACTAAGGGGTCGTTTGGTATACGACATAAAGTGAGATATTTTAGGATTAAATTTATACATAAATTTTATCTTAGGCTTAGTTTTGATATATCCATCTTTATCACATCTAATTGAAATTATTTTATCCCATCCACTAAGTAAGATAAATTAATGCAAGAATTATAATCACCAAACGACCCCTTAACAAAACAATGAGCCTATATAGAGAGTTTAGATTTTGGCATAGGCTGACCTTGGACTTTATGTTTGCATTAGGCTCCAACTATTTCTTAGCCAACTCAATAACTCATGAATCTTCCTGCCTAAAGCAACATCAACATTCATTGTCTTCAAATTGGAGATGAAAGTACCTACCCAACCACTATTTGAAATCGGACAAAAGACTCAACAAACAAAAATCATCAAATATAATATCCCTAATTGAGATCGGACTAATGGGGTAGCATAAGTTATAAACGAAATATAATATTTTTGTTCTTTCGATTTTTGCAGTAGGTAATAAATAGTAGTACAATATTTTTTTGAAAATCAACCATTTGCAACCCAATATTAAAATGATATAGTAAAAGAGGAAACCCAACATACCTCAAAAAATTACGAGCATATAAAGGTACTTGAAGAATCTCATGCTCAAAACAATTGAAAGAAAAAAACACTAAAATTGAAATAAAAAGAGAGAATAAAGAGAACAAAGTTTGAATTAAAAACCTGCAAAAAAAGTGATGATGAAGAGAGAATGGTGTGAAGGTGTCTTTGCTTGAGCATTGTTAGGAAACGGTTGCTTCAAAACATAATTAAAATAGGATTTAGGTATAGTTAAACTCGAATGATAGGAATTGCATTTATTTATTTTTTTGGGCGTTTTTTAAAATCTTCTTTTACCTATTATTTTGGAAGTTTTTCGACTATTTTTTTTGGATCAAGTTTATTTCAGTTGGAAAAAGATTCTCTATATAGAGAAATTTAACCATAATAAGAAAATCTTCTCTATGTAACTTTTATTATGTTTATTATAGTCAATATTTACTATTGTTAAAATAATTGTATAATAATTGAAGAAAAAACTGGTGAAAAGACGATTTTGTCTAAGGTTAATGAAGGGAAAAAAGTCCAATCAACATTATTAAGGGTCTACATGCTTTTAATATAGTATAGATTTTGCAAGTCAATCAATATGCGTGACCTTAACCTCGTAACAAATTCAACTATTTTTCGAGTAAACAGAAGCGTGCGTGGTTGCCGATAACCTCAATAACAAAGTGAAGCGTGTTTATGAAAGTGTATATTAAAAATTATTTTCATTCTCTTCAAATCCCAATAAGAATTTAGAAAAAAATATCTATAACATTAGTTCACTTTCTTAAAGAGAAATTATAATACAAATATTTTCTATATATGAAGAAAAATAAATTCTTTTCATTTGTCAAAAACATGTAGAAAACATGGTACTTTTAACTATTCTCATATTAAGCTAATAAAAGTTAATACTTTTGACCGAAATCAAGTTACATTAGGTGTAGATATGATGACACTTAAATTTGGATGATCTCAATCAGATCACTATTTGATAGCTGGGCACCTACCAATGTGTGGGGGTTATTATAGTCATTTTCCTCTTATCCGAATCTCACTCATCATGACAGCTACATTATCATCCCACATTTTCACCCATTTTTTACACACTATAAAGGAAACCAACTATCCAACCTTTGTATGCTATTCACAACAGTTTACCTAGTTCTAAAGACATGTCCTAAATCTCTTTCTCTTTCTTTTCCATTCTTTAAGGTTATTTTTCGGTTTAATTTTTTATTCGAGTTGGATCCTGATTCCAAAAGTTGTTGTGGGTATTAAGATAATTCAGTATATACCTTGTGGAACGTTTCCCCCTTTTTGGCACTTGATGGAATTTAACTGCAGAAACAATTGAGTTTTGCCCATACAGGTTTGAATTTATGCTTGTCTGAGTTTTATTTCTTGGTTTTCAGCATTTCAATTATTAGTGTGGTATGATCAAATGCAGATCTTTTTGTTCTTAAAGTTTAAATCTTTGTCGAGATTGGTGTTAATTTACTTGTGATTTATCATTTTGTTATTGCGACGATTCATTTTTCGTTGTACTCCAATCGAGAACGTTGCTTCTTTTGGAAAATTATTACAGCTTTTTTTAGTTGCATATGTTAAATGCAAATGGTGCTTTGGTTATTCCGTCCTTTTTTTTTACATAGAGAAAATTGAGTTTCAGGGCATCTAACCTATAAACTCTAGATACATGATTAGTAGTCAGAGAGATTGATGGGAAATATTTTTTTATTTTTATTTTGACAAAGTACAAAGTTTCACTGAAAGCATCCAGAAGATGCAAAAGAGAAATACATTTGAGCTTTCAAATTCATGAAAAGAAAATTAGGGCTTACGAGAACAGCCTAACAAAATCTCAGGATTAAATTTCCTTACTTTATTTGGAAGGCAATTGAAAAATGTATGACTATTGGGTTGGAGGGATATACTGTATAAGGTAGGATATTAATAATCTTACCTTTAATGAGAAATCACAGACATCACTAAAAAAGTTGAGTAAGAGAATGCTTTAGTAGACGTGCGACAGAAACAACTAGTCCCGAGGGAACACCGCAATACCTGCATCACCATTCATAGCAAGATGAGTATGAAGGGTAGTGGGTGGCTGTCATACCCTTTGTATAACTCAGGGAGAATAACACCCTAAAAGGTAGCTATTGAAATGGGAGAACCCAAGGTTATATAAGCCCCACATCAACACATTTCTGTATCAATGTAGGACTCAAGTCCCATGTATATTTTTGTGCTTTTAGATGCTAAGTTGTAGTTGTTTTTTCCAGCTTTTGTTGGAAGAGGATTGCCAATTCATCAGTTTTACTTGCTAGTTTAGCTTTCAATTTAGAACAGACTCCGCTACTAACTATTATTGGTTCTGTTGTTGAAGACTTGTTATCAACACTCTAGTTCTCTCAATTTATATGATACTTTATTTCGGGACATTACAAAATAGTTGATACCATTTCTCTTATCAATTCCTTACTGTAAGGATAAACAGTAATATCTTTTCTCTATTCAATCTCTAGACATAATGTCACACCACTTCTTTATTCAGGTCCTGAGATCATCAAAGTGAGTTCACATAGATCATTCTTGTGTCTAGGTTCTGTTTCCACGTCAATGGTGTGAATTGTGATAGTCTGATCGATGAAGACGCAACACATAATTTAAAGCACTATAGTTGAAATGGAGGAGTGGTATGTGATATGGAGATACATACCAGCATGAAAGATAGGTTTAATAAGACAGCTGTGAGACCAATGATGATTTATCGCGTGAGTGTTGGGTATTTTGAGATCCGATATAAAAAAAAAATGAGTGTTGTAAAAATGTGAATGGTATGATGGTGTGTGGTCATACAAAACTAGACAAAATAAGTGATGATTATGACAAGGTACAAAAAGCACCTGTAGAAGATAAAAGGAAAGAAGGCCCTGAATTGTAGTTTGGAAATGTCTAGAATTAGAAGTTCAGATGCACCGGTGTGACACTATGATGGTTGAATGTTATTGGACGAGGTAAACAATTCAATCACATGGACAAAGTTGTCTTAAAGGACTTATAAGTTCTTGAGATTCTTGTTGAATTAGCAAATAACAAAATATAAATGAAGCACAAGATCCATAGTAATTGGTTAGGATAAGGTTTTTTTTATGTTGCTACACTTATATTAAGGGCCTGTTTGGCCATGCGATATGAAATCATAATATGATATCATAATATGAAATCATGAGATGATATTGAAGTTTTGTTTGGACATGTGATATGGAATTTTTGTGTTGTATATTTTCTCAAAAACATAAGAATCCCATAAGTTGTAAAACTATTAAAATAGCCCTAATTGTTTATTCAATCTTACCAAATAAATAAAAAATTATAAAATCGCATAATAAATTATTACGAAGCTATTTGTTCTCCACTTAAGTAACTGTTTCATCTAACTTTAATTGATCAAACATTAATTTAGTAAAAAAAATTGAACATAAATTATAGCGTACTAGTCTTTAATATAATTTTTCCACATAATACGAACAATCTCCTCACGCTGAACTTGCATTTCTCGATCATATGACCGAGAAGACGAACCAACATTGTTATTTTGAGCCATTTGTTGGTCAATATCATCCGCAACTTTATTTTCATGCTCATAGACCATAAATATTTCATCACTTTTTTGGTATTCTCGCAAATAATTATGTAACACTGCACAAACTATGACAATTTTCACTTGTGTGTCAATATCATAATGATTCATGCCTTGTTTTACTTGTGTGCAATTACACATTTTCAGTGCATTAATTTCATGCTAAAAATCAAACATATTGAAAGTAGTGATTATCAAACATACATCACCAATTTTATATTTTTTTTATATTAAATTGCTTTAAATATTTTCATATGTAGCCGAAAGAGACGTTTTTTTTTAATTATGAAAAATGGAAAAAGTATTACTCCCTCCGTTCTTATTTATATTCACCAAATCAACTTCTACTTTATCATTTATATTCACCAAATTTAAAGTAATAATAAATTTTATGTTGGTGAGAATAATAAATTTTAAAAAGTAATGATGTGATTATAAATTTTATTTACATATGAAATAAATGGTTAGTAGATATAAATGTGGGGTTGTTTTAACAAAATATAAACTTGTGGGTCAATTTTTGTATTTAAAAATCCCAAATCATGATATGAAATTCCCATATCATGGTTTTTGGAGAATATGAAATTCCATCTCATGATATGAAATTATGAGATGGAATCAGCGTAAAATTGCATGTCCAAATGCTGATTCCATATCATGATATGATATCACATGGCCAAACGCCTACTAAGTATGTTGTTTGCCAGGAGTCCTTTTTGTTCATTACTGATTTGCATTTCGGTAGAAAATATAGATAACCTTTAGTAATAGAGAATCTTTTTTTTAACAGGTAATTAGTAATAAACAATCCTTTTTTTTGGTCTTTTTTTTAAAAATAGGTAATAAAGAATCCTTTTTTTTTGTCTTTTTTTTGAAATAGATAACTTTGTATTATATCACAAAACAGTACAACCCTTGTACTGAAACCATTATATACAAATGTCTCCTTTTACACTGTTTTCAGTCTATATTGAGTCTAAAATATCAATTACCGATACAGTGTGTCATTGGTGTATACTTGATTACACCAAAAACATAACCAATAAAATGCAGTTTAACTTGACTTTCCGGACATCGTTTTCTATGCTCTCAAAACACCTAGAATTCCTTTCTTTCCAAATAGTCCACCATATACTAGCAAGGATGATTCACCTGTTGCCTCCCAACTCTTCAAAGCCTGAGACCTTCTTGGGCATGGTCCAGGAGATGCCTTTGAGGTTCAAAAAAATCCTCCTAGTTGTTGGGTATACTTGCAGCTCTAATGCCTCCCCACAAAGGAAACAACTAGAGCATAAGGTTATCCCTCTTTTCTTCAAGTTATCTTGAGTCAAAACAACTTCTTTGGCCAATAACCATCTGAAGCATGAGATTTTATGAGGTATTCTGCAAGTCACATGTCTCAATAAAACTTTCCCCTCCAACTGTCTTTCTCTTACAACCCACATGTTGTTTCTGACCAGAATCCCTTAATTGATGGGATTCTAGTAAAGAATTACAACTTGCACTTTGGATTATCCTCTGGGTAAAACCTTGTACTGGATTCAGCCTTGTTTCTTCTCCATTGGTTCCATAACCTGAATCCGGTGTTATTTCAAACCTGGGTTTGCACTCCACCCATATCGGAAAGTGGTAAGTAATTTCGTTCCGTTCTATGGAGACCTCCTTGGGTATTTTCCTATCGTCGCTGGCCAATAAAATCTTTGCCCACTTCATGTGGTTTTTTAGCTCCGTTTCTTCCTCAGTTGCGATCCATCCTGCACAGACTTCTCCAATTTCTTGGAAGACTTTCTGAGACTACAAGTGCAGGGGAATGCCTACTACTCTGATCCAAGTTTCTTTGCATGTTAAGGAGTTTGGGATGCTTCCTATTAAAGGGTTCTATCATTCCAGATGTAAGTTGTAGTTCTTCCATCTCCATTGCCCTTGTAAGGTTTGCTTCTCCATGTGTTTGTTTGGAAATTCGAACAGAAATGAGTCGCCAGTAAGCTCGTAGATGTTGACACCAAATGCTTTCGTCCAGTTTGTTGAGGGCCACTTTCTGATTTCAACAAGTGTTGGATTTTCCTTCAACTCCTCTTCGCAGTAACCAACTACACATCTCTTGAGTAGGCTATCTTCCTGATCATCCATTCTATCAGTCACTTTTATTTTGCAATTCCTACTCTTTATCACAGCAGTATGAAGACTTTCTGATTGCCATTTAATCTCTGGTACAACTGCTGCAAAAGGGTACTTGACATCCGTCACTCTTGTAGGAGGTATCTGTACCTTTCTCCTCTACCATTTAATGAACCTCTCTATCTTTAATGCAACATCCATCCACCCAACCTTTCTATCTCCCATTTTGATTGCTCTTTCTAGTGCAAAAAAGGTCCGACTCCCTTTCCGAAAATCTCCATCTCCTGATCTCCTTCTGATCTTTCGAGGCCTCTTTTCATACAAAAGCATATCCACTCCATAGCTTTTCTGCTCACAGTGGACCTTCGCATCATTTTCCTACTCCTTTCCACCCATTCATACCATTCAGACTTGTCATTTTCCCACCTAGTAATATCGAATGACTTAAACCCTGCGTTGAAATAGATCCTATGGTCCTCCATCCTTTAAAATATAGTTTCTAGCTGAGAGAAATGCTCAAAGAAGGAAAAAGAAAGAGAGTAACCACAGAAGGTGATAACTCAGGAAGGTGAGAGAGAGGTTTTCCGGTAAGAAGTGCCGGAAAAGTGTCAAGAAAAGATGATTCTCCCTCCTAGGAAGTAGGAGAGAGAAGGTTTTTGGTTTTCGTGCCTGAGAGCTTCTTTTTTTAACAGTGCCTTGTAACCATTTTTGTTTTATCAAGTAAAAGTTAGTAATAGAGAATCCTTAATAATCAATTATCTTATTATTGGAATGAAACTGCTCCAAATGGAGCGGAATGGATATTGAGTGTTCCTATAGCCAACCTCAACTAGTTTAAGTTTGAATCATTGCTGTTGTAAACTCCACCTCAATCCCAAACAAGTCAGGGTTGGCTATATAGATCATTGCTGTATGAAACTATATGCATCTTTTTCAGCAGAAACTTTTCCTATTCCCCAGTTCTCTTTGTTCTTGTCTTGTTCTTCAAAATATATAACAAGTCTTCAGCTTTTCCATTCTAATCTAAGAACTCTGGATTTTTCTCTCAAGGGAATTTTATTTGCAAATCGATGCTACGTCCTCCTTTTTGTATCATTTTGCTTTCGGTAATGTCAATATTTATCCAAAATGTGATACTTCTGACAGCTATTGCAGCAAGAACTTAGTTCTCTCTCGTATTTTATGACCAACTTAAGTTCCAGTTCAAATTTGCCTAGTTTCTTCATTTCTTTGAATCCCAGTACTCCTCAGACGTATTTGTACATTCTTTTATGCTTCTTCATATTGCAGGGCTTAACTTTTATGCTTCATGGTCTGAGTACATTCACAAGAATACAAAATGGCAATCAGCAACATTAATTTGTTGTCAGGAATTCAAATATTCTTCATGGATCTAGAGAAGTAATAACCTTTCTTGTTTCTACAGGAGTTCAGGAGATTGAAGTTTTTTGTGATGGAGGAAGGAGATTTTCCTGTAAGGAGATGGGAGGACCTTGATAATGATATCTTGTTGAAGATACTCAAGTTCTTTGACTGTTTTGAGCTGTCTGCTGGAGTTGCTCATGTTTGTAGTGCGTGGCGAATGGCTTGTCGTGATCAACTTCTCTGGAAGACGCTGGACTTGTCGGTACTAAAATCAAACTTCATCAAAACGCCGCTAGAGCCGTACGTATATGTGGACTCACAGTCTGATAAAACATTAACCCGCCTCCTAAAGATTTGTTTGAACCTCAGTCGTGGAAACATACTAACATTGATCTTCCATTACAATTTGTATGTCTGCAACGACCAGTTGACTTATACAGCTGAGAGGTATTCCCCCTATAAACCTTCATCTTTCTATTGTACTATAACTTAAATCAAGAAACCGACAGCAAGCATCATTCCAGAGTTCAGGTATCTGACATCTCAGATGCCCTATGATTTTCCATTATTCAAATTCAGGTGATGCAAAATTTACCGTGAGAATGAAGAAGACTGTTAATTAAATTGCCTCTTTTTCAGGTGTCCTCATCTTAAACGTCTTGTTATGCCTGCTTGGCACAGAATAGAAAAGACAGAAATTTGCAGGGCTATTCGTATGTGGGAAGATCTTGAATCACTGACGATGCCTAGTATAGTGAATCCTCCATTTGTCATGGAGGAAATTGCAAGGAGTTGCAAAATTTTTGCTGAGCTCAAGATTATGGGGCCCTGTGATATGCTCTTTGCATCTACACTGGTATCATTTCTTCCAAACTTGAAAGTGTTGAGTGTGAGGTGCACAGTGTTATCTAAAAGTGTCTTGGTTACTATCTTGGACGGGTTAAAAAAGTTGGAAGTGCTCAACATATCTCATTGCATAATTACTAAAGACCTTCCTCCACCTGCACCAAAGAAAATTCTGATTGAGCTTGATGAATCAATCCTTGAAAAAGCATCTAGGTTATGCAAATTCCTAACTTGTATTAGTGACTTATGCATCATGTGTCAGCGCACTCGAAATGATGAAGGGCTGATGAGGTGGTATAAGTATGATGAGGGCCTCTGGAAAGTGGATGAGGTGACATCTCTTGCAATTTGACAACTTTAAGAATGTATTGCTTCTTGAGTTAAAGGTCCTGTAAAATGTGTAAACTTGTGTGTATGACATTAATTACAGAACTGAGTAATTAAATGGAATTTGGAACTATAATGAAAATTGCTTGATGAATGGATGTTGAGCAATTGTCAGATTTAGAGTGTAATATTGTATTTAAATAAAAGATTAGATAGGTACAACTAAGGGATTCAAATAAATATTGGATCGACTCAACTAGCCAACCTCCCTAACCCTACACATGTCTTCGTCGTTATATGTGAAAAGATCGTGGAATCTTAATGGGATTAGGTATAATCCCTTGAATCTCAGGGTGTCGCCGTTATAAATGTTTCCTTCCCTTCATATGCTGCAAGACAAATCATCTTGATGCATACTATACCAGGGGCTGAAGGACATATCAGGTGGCAAGCTTCATAGCATTTGTTGGAACCTCGAAATGGAAGTGTGTGAACACTTAGACGAGCTTTACCCATCCACCATGTCTTTAGCTAGCTAATCTTTTCCCTTGACATTTTTTCTTCCAATACTAAAAAAAGAAATATTTCCAAGAGCATTTATATGTAATCTAGCAAAATTATATGGGATGGGGATGGGGGTGGCTTAGGTGGGATGGTGAAGGGGTAGGGATTGGAGTGTTGGGTGGGTAGGGAGGAGACATTGGACGTGGAGTCTCTTATAGAACTTGTTTTCCTTGCTTCCATTACGTAAGTTATATTCCTTATTTTAAGGAACTTTTGTCTTGGAGAAATGTTTCCCAAAACATTTTGACCAATCAAACATAGAAAAATTGGAAAGCATTTTCTGAAAAATAATTTCCTCCATACCAAATACATTCTTTAGTATCACACCCCGAAATCCACGTGACCGGCACTTGATGCTCTACCTAACCCGAATGAACCAAACCATACAAGAGAGCTCATCTATATGCTCAATAGATGCATGCGAAAATCTTTTGGAATTTAAAAACATCGTCATTTGAATAATTTAAAACCAAAGCATGAATACATTCTTTAACCAACACTCTTTAAAAGAAAAATGCACTAGGCAGAGAGTTTCATTCCTGCATGCTATACGAGTAACCATAGGAAAACTCCACATCTCTGTAGATACTTTTGGTAAGGCTCAACATTTGCACTCCTAAAGAATTATCATACTATTCTTTTATATAAAATTGATATAAAAAGGAACATTATATCAATTAATGATTGAGTCGAAGAGATAGTACAATAAGTAAAACATGTTCCTAACTGGTCATAAAAAAAACATGTTCCTAACCAATATCTTTAAGCACCAAGCCTTATGAAATAAAGAAACTTTTTTTGATT
Source organism: Solanum etuberosum (assembly GCA_029582245.1). Taxonomy (NCBI): domain Eukaryota; kingdom Viridiplantae; phylum Streptophyta; class Magnoliopsida; order Solanales; family Solanaceae; genus Solanum; species Solanum etuberosum. The sequence continues at coordinate 36,329 of JAJONR010005178.1, forward strand.
TACCGGCAGTACCACTCTATCACAGACACAACTTGAAAACAAATACTTATTGTCATATACCCTACTTACTCAAGTTGTCTCATTGTTGTGCCGCACGAATCGACTCACCCATGCTAGCTATAAACTTAACTGCTGGACTGAAGTGTTTATTTTATTAATATGTATATGTATTTATACAAGAGAGTAAACAACAAATAAGGAAAGAATCAACTAATAAAGTATTGTGATCTCCTAATCATAATAGAAACTAAATCACTAATGAGATACTAAGATATGGAAGATCAATCAAGATATATCCTAATATCAATCCAGAGATATCATTAATATGCCCCCGCAATATGGTAGATCAGTCTGATATACCAATCTTGGACCTTAGTGCTTCAAATGAAGCTTTTGAAAGTGGCTTGGTAAGAAGATCAACCAATTGGTCTCGGGATGAAACATGAGAAACACGCAGCATGCCTTGTTGGTAGAGATTTCAAACAAAATGATGGTCAATCTCGATGTGCTTCATTCTGGAATGAAAAACTGGTTTAGCACACACATAGGTAGCACCAAGATTGTCACAATAGATAACTGGTGGTTCTTTGAGAATAACAGATAACTTCTGAAGCAAATTACGGAACCAACAAATTTCAGCTAACACTGAAGTAATAGCCCGATATTCAGCTTCTGTGGATGAGCGAGCAACAACACTTTGCTTCTCTGAACTCCATGAGATTGGATTGGAGCCTAAAAACACAATGTATGGTGTAGTAGAGGAGCGATCTTCACGATTACCTACCCACTCTACGTCGGAGAAGGCATGCGTATTTAGTGACTTGCCTTTGGAAAGAAACAAACCATTAGTAGATGTGCCAGCAAGGCAGCGAAGAACTCGTTTGACCATAACCCAATGTGTAGTCGTTGGAGCACTTGTAAACTAAGACAATTTACTTACAACAAAGGCAATATTCGGTCCGGTAAGGTGAAGATATTGTTAACTTCCAACTATACTCTGATATTCTTTAGGATCCTCAAGTAAAGAGCCATCACTACTTATGGGACAAGATCTGCTTGCCATTGGTGTGCATATGGGATTAGCTTCAACCATGTTTGCTCGGTCTAAGATTTCATAGATATACTTCTTCTGACTTAAGAAAGTTTCAGAAGGTGAGCGAATAAATTGAACACCCAAGAAAAAATGCAAATCACCAAGATCTTTAATAGAGAAATGATTAGTAAGACACCCAATAAAATATTCCACCGAACTTTGATGATTACCCATGATAATTAGATCATCAACATAGACAATGAGATAAAGCATAACTATAGATTTAGCATAAATAGATAAGTGATGATCTGACTGAGAGTGGCAAAATCCACATGAAATAAGATAGGATTTGAGTTCCTCATACCATGCTCGTGGAGCCTGGTTAAGCCCATAAATTGCTCTGTGAAGCCGACAAACATGAGTGGGGTATGTCTCATTCACAAACCCAGGAGGTTGAGACATATAAAATTCTTCAGTTAGAGTACCGTGCAAGAAGGCATTGTTAGCATCTAATTTATGAAGTTGCCAATCAAATGAGGCAGCCAATGAGAGAATAAAATGCACTATGGTATGCTTTGCTACTGGAGAATGTGTTTCACCATAATCAACACCTGGATGTTGCAAGAAACCTTTAGCAACAAGTCGGGCTTTATAGTAGCTAATACTTCCATAAGAATTGTTTTTAACACGAAAAACCCACTTTAGACTCGACAGGTTTAGCGTGAGGATTTGCTGGTACTAGAGACCATGTGCCTTGACCTTTAAGAGCCGATAATTCCTTATTCATAGCAGCACACCATTTAGGATCTTTTAATGCTTTGCTAATACTTCTAGGTTAAATAGGTTTGGGGATTGAATTGAAAGAAATCAAGGATTTGGTAGGCTTGGGTTTGCTATGGGTATTTGAGGAAGTGATTTGCAATTTAGAAGGTTGTGCAACAGGGGGTGATTCGGCTTGAGGAGATAATGTAGCATTGAGATAAAGTCTTTGAGTTGGCTTACTAATATTATTTTTAGAACGGGTAACTATGGGATGATTTGGTATAGGACAAAAGAAGGAATGGAGAAGTGGAAGGGGTTGGTACTGATGATGACGATGAGGAAGCAGAAGTAGAAGAAGAGGTGGAAGAAGATATACCTGGGAAAATGTGATGGAGTTCTCAGGCTCTTCTGATGAAAAGTGATTGTTGGTGGTGTCAGTTTTGCTGAATGAATGCTCTCAAATGAGAGTTCTTCCATTAAATATAAAGAATTCTGATTTACATGCCTAAAAATCTGCTATATATCCCTAAATATATGCTATTCCTAATTGTAATATCTCTAAAAATATGCTACATTAATCTATGCTATCTCCTATCATCATTACATAAATATTTAGAGTTATAACATAGATATGTACAAATATTTAGAATCTGTCCAATCATGCTAACATCCCCCCTCAAATTGATGCCGGTGGATCAAAAAGCATCAATTTGCCTACCAGAAACTGATGACGTTGTCATGCCATAGACTTTGTAAACACATCAGCTATTTGAAGATCACTGGATACATGTGGAAGAGTAATGACTCTCTTATCTACAGCTTCTCTGATATAATGACAGTCCACTTCAATGTGTTTGGTCCTTTCATGATAAACTGGATTAGTAGCAATCTGAATAGCACTTGTGTTGTCAGCATGGAGAGGAGTGGGATTAGATTGAGCAAATCCAATTTCTACAAGTAAACCACGAAGCCAAACAATCTCAGAGCAAGCAGTAGACATTGCTCGATATTCAGATTCGGTGGAAGATTTTGATACACAGTCTTGCTTCTTGCTCTTCCAAGATATCAAGGAATCTCCAAGAAACATGCACCAACCCGTGACGGAGCAACGAGTATCAGGACATTCAGCCCAATCAGAATCACTAAATGCATTAAACTGAATCTCAGAACCACTAGGAAAGAATAATCCACGAGTAGATGTTCCCAAGAGATATCGAATGATGCGTCGGACAGCCACCAAATGTAGATGGCATGGATCCTGCATAAATTGACTCACTTGTTGAACTGCAAAAGAGATATCACGCCGAGTAATAGTAAGATAATTTAGGCTCCCAACTAATTGCCGATACAAAGTTGGATCAGGAAGAAGATTTCCTTCCGTACGACAATACTTTACATTCAATTCTAATGGAGTATTTACAGGGGAAGAAGATTCTTGTAGACCAGCCAAAGCAATCAAGTCCTGAGTATATTTGTGTTGGTTCAAGAACACACCTAAATAATTATAATGAACTTCCAACCCCAAAAAGTATGTAAGAGTACCAAGATCTTTCATATGAAAAGAATCCTTAAGCTGCTGCTGGAGGCTAGTGATTAGTGAAGAATCAGTTCTTTTGATAATAATGTCAACTACATATACCAAAAGAAGAACACAACCTGCAAATGTTTTTCGAAGAAACAAAGACGAATCATATTTGCTCTGCTCAAAAGAGAATTGAAGCAAAGTAGACCGAAACTTGTTAAAACAAGCTCTTGGAGCTTGTTTTAATCCATATAAAGACCGCTTCAACTTGCATACATCTGATGTAGGTGATGAGAAGAAACCAGGTGGGGGTTTCATATAAATATCTTCTTTGAGATCACCATGAAGAAAAACATTCTTGACATCCATTTGATGAAGAGGCCAATTTTGTGATGCAACAATGGCAATAATAGTTCGCACCGTAGTCATTTTTGCTACAGGTGCAAAAGTCTCCTCATAGTCTACACCATACTCCTGTTTGTTGCCAAGGACCACCAATCGAGCTTTGTACCGATCAAGAGTTCCATCAGAATGAAGTTTAATTGAATAAACCCATTTACATCCAATTAGACGGGCATTTGGAGGACAAGGAACAACGTCCCATGTGTTATTTTCTTTAAGAGCCAAAAGTTCCTCTTCCATTGCTTTTTGCCAATATTCAAGCTTGGAGGCTTGTGAGTAACCTATTGGAATAGAGATGGTGGTTAAAGTAGAAGAAAAATCATACCGTTTAGGAGTTTGAGACACTCTTGTAGATCATCGAGGAGGCTCAAGAGGAGCAGACCTTGAAGAAATCTCAGTCTGGTTATGGAGCAGTCTCAGGTGGCAGATCTGTTTCAGGATGGGGTAAAGTTGGCCGACGTCGTTCATACACAAATCCTGATTTGAACCGCTTAGTAGACAATGACAAATCCTCAAAAGTAGGAAGAAGAGGAGAAACATAAGATGACTCAATATGAGTAGGATAGAAATACTGATTCTCAAAGAAAATAATATTTCTAGAAACACGAAATTTGTTAGAACTTGGATCATAGCAAATAAAACCTTTCTGCGAAGTACTATATCCCATAAAAGCACATTTAGTAGACTGAACAGAGAGTTTATTGCGTTGAGAAGGAGGCAGGTGCACAAAACAAACACAACAAAATATATGAAAACTATGATAGCTAGGATGCTTGTGAAAAAGATGATAATATGGAGACTCAAGATTTAACACTTTAGATGGAAGTCTATTAATCAAATAGACAATAGTAGACAAAGCTTCAACCCAATATTTAGATGGAACAGAGAACTCAATCAATAAAGTATGAGTGACATCTAAAAGATAACGATTTTTACGCTAAGCAACCCCATTTTGCTGTGGCGTATATGGGCAAGAGCATTGTGATACAATTCCTTTCTCAAGCAAGAAATTATTGAATTCATGAGACATATATTCTCCACCAGAATCAGATCTTAATATTTTGATGCATGTGGAAAATTGAGTCTCAACGTAAGCCAAAAATTTCTTGAATATAGAAAATACTTCAGATTTAGATCGAAGAAAATACACCCATGTAAAACCGACTATAGTCATCTATAAATGTCACAAAGTACTTAAAATGAGCATGAGAAATAACTGGTGAAATGCCCCGAACATCACTATGAATGACATCAAAACACTTTGCAGCACGACTACCAAAATTAGGAATAGGAAGAGTTTTACTTTTGTCTAATTTACAAGTAGAACAATCAAAGGAAGCAGCTGAAAATTGATTTTTATTTCCCAATAAACCAGAATTGGACAAATGAGACAACACAATTGAATTTGGATGTCCTAGACGTTTATGCCAAACCTCATTCTTAGTAGTGGTAGAAGCAAAAGCTAGAACACGAGGAATAGAAAAGTGTATAGGAAACAATCTTCTAACTTTAGGCCCCTTCGCGATTATCGTCCCCGACACCTGATCCTGCACAAGGCAACCATTACGAGAAAAATTCACATCACAATTGTTATCTACCAATTGGCTAACTGAAATAAGACTAGTGGAGAGCTTTGGTGATACAAAAATATTCTTGAAAGTTTCAGTATTTATCCCAACTTGAAAAGCCTTTGCCCTACGGTTTTGAGGACGTGTGAGACACTCTTTGATAATGTGTCCTTGTTGTTTACAATAATTACAGAACTTCTTGACACAATTGCTAGCAATATGACCATATTTCTTGCAACTGTAGCATTGAGTTCTAGCCATATCCATGCCTTTTCCTTTCCCTTGAGCTGCAAATGCATCAGTGACAACATTTCCTTGATGAAAAGCATTTTGTGTGAAGAGACGCTGCTCTTCACGAAGTAATTCCCTAAAACAGACATCCAACGAGGGAGATGGATCACAGTTCATCAAGTTGGAGCGAACACTTTCAAAATCAGATCGAAATTTCATCAAAAATTGATCTCGCTTGCTTTGTTCATGAACTCCTTGAATGATGGAGAGAGATTCAGAAGGTATTTTAGCATAAACGATATCGGTAAATTCAGCCCATAAGTTCTGAAATCCAGAGAAATAATCTTGAACAGAGAGACCTCCTTGAGAATACATAGCAATTTCATGCTCTAACTGAAAGCGCCTTGCGCTATGGTCTTGGTTGTAAACCTTTTGTAAATAAT